>BQNB010039516.1:1454-44557 GCA_026074375.1 Tanacetum coccineum
AGTGTGGTTCTGGCCAGTAGCTGAGCTTTCAAATCATTAATCACAAAAAATTCACGAAAGTCAGGAAATTCCTGATTCTAATTTGAATTTTTTAACAATTTTTTTACTGTATTACCAAAATTTAAATTTGGTGTAAAAATGAGCTAAAAAGGCTATAGGAAAAATTAAATTTTACTTAACTTTTCCCGCCAAAAGTACTCTTTTTTTTAATCAAACCGCTGCGTATATGTTTCTATCAAACCGCCGCTTTGAAATCAACCAAACCTCCTCTTATATTTTTGCTAACTCGCCGGCTTAATAAAATAATCAAACCGCTGCCTATAGTGACCAAACCGCCGCTGGTGAAATAAAGCAACTCGCCGGCAAGATTTAACAGCAAACCGCCTCTTATATTTTTTAATCAAACCGCTGCTTTAATATGAGTAACTCGCCGGTTATTATTATAATAGCAAACCGCTGCTGAAATTGACAACCCGCCGTGTATTAAAATAATGCAAACCGCCGTGCATTTTCACTTTGGGCATTATAACGTTTCATTTTTGCCAATATAATAATCAACCCGCCGTGGCAACCTGTCAAACCGCCGCTATTAAGCAACTCGCCGCGAGTTTTGTCAACTCGCCGGCAATAAAATATTCAAATGAATTCAACTCGCCGTTGACCAGGTCAAACCGCCGCCTGACAACTTTCCTAAAAAGGTGGATCTTGTCTCCTTTTTGTCAACTCGCCGGCAAGAAAATCAATAAAATAGTCAAACCGCCATGAAGAACTTCAAGTACGAATTGAGCAGAATTAACCAATTAAGCTTTCTAACCACGAATATAAGCTACAACCATACTATATTAAGTGTGTATAACAAGATTAAACACACATAAACTCGTATATCATTGAGGATCTTCAAAAACCAAGCAACTCTCCACGAAGAACATAGAAGAAATTCGAACCTTTAATCTTTGTAATCGAACTTGGAGCTTGTAGATCACATGTCATAGCAACAATATACCTTCCTTAGCATTTATAGCATGAAAAACAGCACGATTAACCAACCAAATGAGCTCAACCTATGATTTTGAGCCGTGGGGTTTTAGAGCAAAAATAAGCCACGAATTTTGAGCTTATTAACCACACAAATCAAACACGAATCCACCCCATGGCTCTGATACCAATTGTAGGTTCCCAAATTCACACAAACATGTATAGATCTAAAGAGATCTAGAGAGAGAAAGTTAGAGAGAGAATATTTGAGAGAGAAAAGGAAAACACACTAAAGAGTGTGTGTAAAATGAAATAGATACTTACCTCTTCCAAAGTTGGAAGAGGTATTTATAGTTCTTACAATACACCGAGTATTAGTACCCGGTTCAATACCGAAAGTCATACGTTTACCTATTAAACTACGAGCTATATTGAACAGTAAAATACATGGGGTGACCGAGTCTTTTTCTAATATCTAACAGTTAATAGTGTATATTGTGATTTGACATTGAAATACCACATTTTAATTTCACTGAATATTTTTGGATACATAAAATTGACATTTATGAGATGTACCCAAAATACATTATAGGCTTTGGTTTTTAAAAGCTCCCTCTCAAAAATTAATCTGCATAAATATGACATTTTTGAGAAAATTGATACCACAATTTTGAAAAGGTATGTGAGGAGGGAGTGTTGAACACACAATATTGAAAGATACCACTTGTTTTGGACTTTTAAAGTTTTTCTTGAGAAATTGTGTTCAACGGTTTTTGAAAACCATGATAGAAGACTTCTCTTCTATTTTAGAGTAAGTGCACTGAAACGTACACTCCCCTGTGACATTTGGGTCCGGGTTACAGTCTGAAGTAACTGTAAGCCATATGGGAAAATTAGAAATGACATGTTTTAAAGCGTTTGCACTCTTGCTCGAACTTCATTTATACACCCGCGTTAATGTTAATCGAAATTTCTAGGTACATAAATGTTATCGATTCCAAGAGACATGTCGAGAAGATTCTTTTTGGTATTTTTTAAATTTTCTGATTTTATATTTTATTTTTCTAGATTTTAGATTTTTGTATTTTGTTTTTATAGGTTTTATATTTTATATTTTCTTTTTTTAAATATTTATAAATCAAAATTAAGAGAAACAAAAATATATACAATTCGATGTTTGATAGATATCAAGAAATTTCATTAGCCAGAACCTCCAGTTTTGCTGGAGTCAAACATCTCATACCAAGTCGTCTGACGAGATACTTAAACCTATCTTTAGGTAAGGCTTTAGTAAACAGGCCAGCTAACTGGTATTCTGTTTCAACAAAGAATAATTCAACAATACCCTTTTCAACTTGTTCTTAAATGAAGTTATATCTGACATCAATGTGCTTGGTGCGGGATTGCTGAACCGGATTGCGCGAGATGGCTATGACTGCCTTTGAGTCACAATACATGGGTATTTTATCAAAGTGGAAGCCATAATCTGTGAGCTGAGTTCGCATCCAGAGGACTTGAGCACAACACGCAGATAAGGACACATACTCGACTTCTGCTTGTGAAATTGATGTACAATCATGCTTCTTGGACGAAGAAGATTAGCTTTGTTTTTGGTCATTTAAGCTCGTTTTCAGAGGTAAAAGATATGTGTAATTAAGCACTTATCATGATCCGAATCTGAAAAAGCAGTTAGTTCGAAACCGGTGTCCGTATTCTTAAGGTACCGAAATATCTGTTTAACTTCCTTGAGGTGCTTTTTAGTTGGCCTTACTTGAAAACGAGCACAATAACATGTTGCATGTACAATATCCGATCTACTTGCTGTTAAGTACATGAGTGCCCCGACCATGCTACGATATTTCATTTGGTTAACAGGAGTTCCACTCAAGTCAGCATCTAGGGGTTTAGTAGCCATTGGTGTACCAATGCTATCACATGAGGTCATACCATGCTTTTTAAGTATCTCTTGAGCATACTTAGCTTGGTTTATAAATATACCACATGGGGATTAGTAGATTTGAATTCCTAGAAAGAATTTCAACTCCCCCATCATTGACATTTCAAACTTGATGTGCATTAATTTTTCAAACTTTTTAGAAAGTTTTGGGTTCGTGGAAATAAAAATGATATCATCAACGTAAATTTGCACAAGCAGTATGTCATCCCCGTGTTTTGTAATAAACAGAGTTAGATCAATAGAACCTTTTGTAAATCCTTTGGATACCAGGAAGTTGGAGAGTTCATCGTACCACGCTCTGGGAGCTTGCTTGAGTCCATACAATGACTTCTTGAGTCAGTAGACTTTGTCAAGATGATGTGGATCTACAAATCCGTCTGGCTTATTGACGTACACTTCTTCCTTCAGAGGTCCGTTAAGAAAAGTTGTTTTGACGTCCATCTGATAGATAGGAAATGACTTGTGTATGGCATACACAATGAATAGCCTGACTGCTTCCAATCAAGCAACCGGAGAAAATGACTCTTTGAAATCAATTCCTTCCTTTTGACTGCATCCCTTAGTGACAAGACGTGCTTTGTTGCGGATTACAGTATTCTCCTCATCACATTTGTTCTTCCAGAGTCATTTCATGTTGATGACATTTTTGCATAATGGCCTGTCAACTAATTCACCTAGTCGTTCAAACTGATGGAGTTCTTCCTGCATCGCTTCTATCCATGCATGAGTAGCCATGGCTTCTTTGATGGTCTTTGGTTCGGTCCGACTCACAGAAAGTACGAACATACACATCTCGCCATCGGTTTCAAGCTGACGTCTTGTTCTGACTGGTTGTGAAGCATTTTCAATGACTTATTCTAACGGATGATCTCTTGTCCAATGGTGTTCAGAAGGGTTCCTTTGGTAGAATATATGCATGTTTGACGGATCAACATGGCGAGAGGACGACTCTCCCTCTTCATGTACCGGTGTACTGAAAATGTTGAAAAATTAGTCTTCATCAACCATTACATTTTCTGCTTGATCGATGTTCTCATTAGCAATGACAGTTGGTTCTTGAGTTATAGGTTCAGGTGTTGTTTGAATAATCAAAGGAGATAAATCTGCAGCAACGATTGTTGAAGTAAATGAAGTTGTGTTTTGTTGGTGATGTTTATCGGATGCATCAGCACTAGAAACAACAGAAGACTTCAACACAACTGTAGGAGCTCCATTGAAATATTCATCGAACATTGGACTGAAAAGTATATCCAACTTATTAAGCAACGTTGTTACTGTTTCATCTGCTAGTGGAAAATTTGCTTGACTTTGGGAATCGGGACTTAATCTGTCTTGTTTAAGTGCCGTTGTCGGACATTATGGATCGGGGTCAGAACTGACGTGATCTGATGCCATATGAGGCAATTCATCAAAGTTAACATGAATGGTTTCAACTATTAATCTTGTTCTCTTGTTATAGACTCTGTAACCTTTTAACACTGTAGAATATCCCACAAAAATACATGCATCACCTTTTTCTTTCATCTTGTCAAGAGTCTCACCATCTCTGATGACATAGCATAAAGAACCAAATATGTGAAAGAATTTTACAGAAGGTTTTCGACCATTGATGATGTGATAAGGTGTTTTCTCATGTTGAGGAATTACGAGTGAACGGTTTTGAGGGAAACATGTTGTTGCAATTGCTTCAACCCAAAAGAACAAAAGGAACTTTAGCGGCGCTTAACATTGTTCGAGCAGCCTCAACAAGAGTACGGTTCAGTCTTTTGACAAAGCCGTTCTGTTTAGGTGTTCGAGCAATGGACGTTTGGTGTTCAATACCTTCTTTGAAAAAGTATTCATGAAGAGTTTTATTCAAAAATTCCGTGCCTTTGTCAGTTCAAACAGTTCGTACTTGAGCATGAAGTCCTCTTTGAACGAGTCTGAGGAAATCGATGAGAACTTCAGGAGTTTCATCTTTAGATCTCAAGAAGTGAGTCCATGTATATCTCGAGTAGTCGTCAACAATTACCAGCACATATTTCTTACCATTAATGCTTTCTACCCTCATGAGACCACATAAGTCCATGTGTAGAAGCTGTAACCGTCTTTTTGAACTAGGGGTAGTTTTGGTCTTGAAAGATTTAAGTTTTGCTTTCCCTAACTCACAAGAACAAAGATGATCTTTGACGAATTTTAACTTAGGAAGACCAATCACAATATCATTCTTTGAAAGCAAGTTGATAGTATCGAAGTTCAGATGGGAAAGACGACGACGCCATAACCATTCTTGAGACGATGTAGCTTTAGCCATCAAGCAAATTGGATTGGGAGAAGTTGTATCTTGAAGAGTGATGGAATAAAGATCTGTGCCACGAGAGCCTGTGAGAAGATCATTTCCTTTCAAATCATGAACATAACATGTAGATTTCCAAAAAGCAACTTCCAAATCCGCATCACAAAATTAACCAACGGAGAATAAATTGTGATTCAGCCCTTCAACATAGTAAACCCTTTTGATAGTGACATTGCCTTGAACCAGATCTCCATATCCAAGAATCGGTGCAAATTAATCATTTCCAAATTTCACCATTCCCAGAAATTTCTCTACAAAATTACTTAGAAGCTTGAGATTTCCCGTCATGTGCTTTGAGCACCCAGAGTCGACGATGAATAGAATTATCTCTACGACCTGCAAAAGAATTAGAAGACAATGGAGTATTGGACAAATTGGGTCCCCTAACAGTCTTAGGTTCTAAAATATTAGTAGTTCTAGATTCAGTTCCTAGAGGTACACTAATATTTGGTGTAACATTCCCTATTTTGGACTTAGGTTTCCATTTGTATCTATGTGGTGTGATCTTAGGGTACCACCAACTACATGTCTTGCTAACATGCTCGTATAACTTCCTAAATGTGCTTCTAGGTTTTTGGATAGTGGGTTCTGAAGCAACTATTTTCTTATGGGGTGTAGCAATAGATTGGTTCACTGATCGCTTGGGTTCTCTAGTACTAATAGGCACTGCAATTGGCTTGTTAGTTCTAGAATTTACGCCATTAATATAATGAAGAACAAACAAATCATGATTTTCATTCAACACACATTTTCCACAAGTCACATAAACAAAATTAACATTCGAGGTTTTAACATTCAAACTGTCATTACACGCAGTTACAGATGTTTTATTATTAAAACACAGAAAAATCATACAATGGTCTTCTACTTCCTGCTTCTTCCCTTGACTATTGTTATGCAAGACTCTATCTTCCAATTGAGTGCTCTTAAGCTGTGGTATGCTAACACTAGTAGTGGGATTTACTCTTGTAGAGAAAGATACGCGTTTGTTAGTTTTTCTAATGTCTTGAGGTAACTGTGTTACTCTAGTTTGATTTGGCCTTGTGTGCACTCTGTACATTCCTAGAGCAATGACATTTGTGTTCTTTTAAACTGGGTTCACTTTTTGAGGCAAAATCTGTGCAGTGACTGGTTTTGAAAAATCCTTTGACAAATTATTTTTGGAAACTGACCTTGAATTTGAAAAATCTTTCTTTTCAAGAGAATCTGAAAAGGTAGTCGGTTTACCTGAAATTGATTGTCTTTGATATTTAAAAGCATTTGGTTTTCGAATAACCGATGGTTTTTCAAACTTAGTTTCCACAGATTTTCCTTTCATCTTTTCAGTGAGTTTCTTCAACTCACTTATTGCAATGTTCTTATCTTGTAACTGAGCTTTCAAATCTTGAATTTCAAAAAATTTGTCATTAAGTTCTCGAAATGAAGATGATTCTTTTTGTTTCCAAACTTTATCATGTTTAATTTGTTCTTGACTTTGCTGTAAAGAAATTTCAAGATTAATTGAGTGTTGTTCAAGTTCTGAAAACCTTTTTGACAATTCATTAAAGGACTTGTTGTTGACATTTTCAGTTCTTTTTGAAAGCTCACTTTCAAGACGTTCACATTTTTCTAATGTCTCTAAGTAATTACATGCTAAATCCAAATGTTCATTAAGAGTAGTATACACACCAAGTATAACATTCATGTGATCAACATAGTAATATTCCCTAGAAAGTCGATCGATTTCGTTTGAAAATTGTGTTTTTTGAGTTCCAAGTTGAGATCGAAGAGATTCAACTTCATTTTCAAGAGATTTAAAATATTTTAAATCTTAAACCATTTCTTGTTTCAAAGCATTGTACAAATCAGAAACAGCAGTTGATAAACATTTTACAGTTGGATGCAATTTCTGCTCAATTACTGTTTTCATTTGTGACTGAATGGAATGTTCCAATATTTGTCATTGATAATTTCAAAACAATATCTGAGCCAATCATGAAAAGACTGAACATCTTGTTTTATAAAATCAAATTGTTTACAACTTTTACATTTTTTAGACATTGGAAGAGTTTCATCCATTCGTTTTTCTAACAAAATCGTTTTCTTGATAACAACCTCATTTGTTCGTACATCCTTTGCAGGTGTATAATACACTTTTTGATTGTTTGAAAAATACTTTTGTTCAACTGTCTTTTCACGTTAAGGAACAAACAAATCGTAAAGGTTATTTAAGTTTTTGTAATCAAAAGGTTTGATTAAATCACTTAATTTTGATCGAATTTCTTGGGTATGATGAATCGTTTCATCAGATTCAGGATCTAACATTAAAGCAAGAATATCATTATAGCATCCTATATCATACAGACGTGGATTCGCACTTTGAGCTTTCTTGAGGTACACAGGTTTGACAAAACTCGTTTTACAATTCCGATTAAGGATAATCATTGTTTGAACTGATTGACCTCTTTTATAAACAATGTCATTCAAAACTTTGACTTGTTTTTCCAAATTGATGACCTTTTCAATTTATTTATCTTCACGTGTTTTGAAAACCTTTTCTTGTTCATCTTTTTAAAATGAAATTGTGGAAATTGTTCGTTTATGTGCAGACACCCCATTATTCATTTTTAAAATCTTTTTATTCAAGTTTAATATTTTCTCAGTATAAGCAATAAAAGATTTTTCAGATTTGACTTTTTGTTCTTCGAGTAAACCATAAGCTGTTGCACATTTTTCACGAGCATTTTTCACAAAATCAGTATCTTGATACCTCGTAAGCTCACTTTGTAAGAACGTGTTTGCTTCTTTCAAAGCTTTGGTTGATGATTCTAAAGCTTTATTGTTTTGTTTACTTGCATCAATTTCAACTTTCAGTTGTTCAATTAAAGAAGCAAGCAATTCACATTCTTTTTGAAGCATTTAATCATCCTAGCCAGCCTCTTCACTATTATTACACATATCTGATGAATCAAAAGTGATATTAGTATCACATTGTCTCATCAAGTATGTGTCATTAACAAATTCAGGTTGCTTAGGATTCTGTCTCTCATTGGCAAACACATTATAATCATCATCACAGTTGTGTACCTTTTGCAATGGCTCAACATCAAAGATGGGTCTATAATTTTCAGCAGCATCTGGAGTGACCTCTTGAATCCTTGCCATGTACATGTAATGTGCTTCCAATTCCTGATATTCAGTGTTGATCCCAATATAATAGATCTTGCTTATCTTGTATAAGCTTAAGTTGTATTGAATAAATCCAAAACAACTATGACAGAAACTTTGATTATGAATATCAAAGACTATGCGGAATCTAGTCAATGATACTAAGAAGAATTTCAATGAAACAGTAATAAACAAGATTAATAACAAAATAGTTTACCAAACTTTCAGCCTCAATATAATACAAACACTCTTAATAGTGTTAGGGTTTACAAAATCTTGAAGCTACGAAAAACTCTATGAACTTTGATATGATTTGATACGATTTTGGTACCTCGAACTCTATACCCTAGGACCTCCTTTTATACACCAAGGAGTCCTAACAGGCTTACAATATTTTCCTAAGTTATCATGATCTTCTAAACAAATAAATTATACGTATCTTTTACAAAAATATCTCATACATATCTTATAAGCAATCTTTATTCTTCAGTAGTTGTAACTCTGTCAGCAGTTGTAACTTTGTATCAGCAACATTAACTCTGAACTAGCAGCAGTAACTTATACACCAGCAGCATTAACTTAGCAATATTAACTCTAAGATCATCATGAAGTCTTTTAATCCCAACAATCCTCCCCTAAACTTGATGTTCATCTTCTAAATCTTCAAGTTTCTTGATTAAAAGCTTTATCTTCACTAGGAGGATGCATTCAAACACTTCTAGGATTCTTGAGCTGTTTTGTCATGAGCTTAAGAAGTTGATAGCACATTTCATTCCAATGGTCAGCTTGAAGCTTCTTGTTGAGCATTTCTGTGATTGTTGTAGGTTTAAGAGGATATCTCTTTTCTACCAGTATAAAGATATGCAGATTTTGAAATCTCACAAAATGTACTCCACTTGAAGAAAATAGATTCCAAACTGTCACTTTGTGTCCTTGTAGATTCCTCCACACTTCACTTTCTACATCAGGTTCAAACATCACTTTCAGATCACCCCATAACACTCTTAATATTCCTCATCTGGCCTTGTATTCCCATGTTTAGCTTTAACCAACTTCCAGAGAGTTTCCAAGTCTTCTCTGTCAATATTCTGAAGCATCTGAATCATTGATGAGTACCTCTTTGAACTTCCATCAGCTCTTATGATTTGAAAGTATCCCATCTTTCCTTCTTTGATGATTTTCCAGTCAACAATGATTGGAGGCTTAGTGGCTAGAGGTATAGCATCAATTGCTACCTCATCATCAGGAACTATCTCCATATGCTTTTTCATCTCTGCTTCTTCTTGATCATCATCTACTTCAGCTTCTACATTCTCATCTAACTTCTGCTTCTTTAAATTTTTAGATTCAAGTTCTTCTCCTGCTCTTTTAGAACTTCCTTCTGTTCTTGTCTCACTGCCTTTCACCAACTCTGTATCCATGTCTACAAATGTGTTTACCCTTTTCATTTCTTTGTCAAATAACATCTGAATATCTTCAAAGCTTTTGGTCTTCAATTGATTGTGCCTGTATCCAGCCATGTTTTTCAAATAAGTAGACATTGTATTTCTCTTTTGAGCCTTAGTTAGTGGTTTTCTTCTCTGCTCTTCTGCTCTAAGTCTTGAAAAATGCTTCTTCCTTTTATTCATGAACTCCACAAATAATTTTGACTTTTCTTCAACTGTCAACTCTCCTTGCTCTTCTGCATGTAATCTTGCAGCTAAGTCATAATCTGCATCCGTTATGGCTTGAACATCATCCCATTCAGCAATGTTTGCATCTTCTTCTCTTTGTTTTGCAAGCTTCTCTTTTTCTTCTTCCAATTCAGAATTTAATTGAGCTTGAAGTTTTTGAGCAACCTCCTTATCAAACATAATCTAATCTTTCTTCTTTAAAGGCTTTTCAGGCTCAACCATTTTTGCCTTGCCTTTGACTTTAGCCTGTGGAAGTTGTGATGGTTGTAAAGGTGATGTTGTTGTTGTAAATTCACTTGGCTCTTGAACTATAACCCCTCTAGCCTTGGGTCTTGTAACAGCAGTTGTAGTTGTTATAGCAGCAGTTGTAATAGCCTTGGGTTTAGCTGCTTTGATCTCTATTAAGGTCTCAGCCATAGTCAACTTATCAACAGTTGTTGTTGTGGCATTGGCAGTAGTAACTTCAACTTCAGCAGTACTAACTACCTTTTCAACCTCAACTTCCTGCTCTAACTACCTTTTCAACCTCAACTTCCTGCTCATCTAAAATACCTGTATCAAACATTAGGTTATCATCATTCATCTCCTGAGTCTCATCAATCAATGTAACCTCTGCATTAGTATCAATATCATCAATTCTCCTCCCCTGTTTGGATGCATCCTCCTGAGCACCCAATCCTTCATCTTTAGAGGAAATAATTCTTATCGATCTACCAACCTTTCTTAACCTTTTAAGCCTTGGAGTTCTTGACTTATTCCTCATTTCTAGCTTCTTAACCCTCTTCTTTAGATTAGCAATTACACTATCTTGAGCAGTCTTAGCATTCTCTAGTCAAGCACTCTTTGTTGTAGTTTGGTACATAAATCCATCAATTCATTAAGTTGCAATCTATCCTCACCACTGAGCAGTGGATCATTGGAAGTTGTAGTTACATTTTCCTTATTGGGAGCCTCATCTGATATTTGCTTTGTAGAATCACTAGGTTAAGGAACCTCAGTGTCCTTCCTCTTTTTTCTCCTTGGTTGTTTCTTCTGAGGTTGTGATGTAGATGGTTGAGTAAGAGTGGGTGTGTGTTGAGGATCAATAGGCATTGCTGAACCTTCACCCTCTTCTTGTTGAGCTTGTACCATCATTGTAGGAAATAAAGGGGTGACTCTCCTAAAAAACCTTTTCCTTCTCTCTTCATATTTGCAAAAATCTTCTTAGTGTGACAGGGTGCATCATAAGTCCTATTGTAAGTAGTCATATCACCAACTTGTTTATCCAAAAAGACTTGCACAAATCTTGGATACATCAAGAATTTAACCCCACCTTCCAAGTTCTTCACCATATTATCAAAAATATACTTGAAAAAGTTAAATTTTTTATTGGTGGCTAAGTAGATGATTGTAGAGGCCATAGTGCTACTAAATTCATTCCATGCAGTAGTCTTAGCACTTAGTTATTGTAGAATAGTATGAATTAAAAATTCCACTGATGAGAAAAAAGTGCTTTGTAAAATGTAAGTTTTTGTGTAAGTTTTTCATACCCTGTTCTTTCCAATTCTGCAAAAATGGTAGCATTGGGTAGACATTCAGTACCATTTTTATCAGCAAGTTGAAGATCTCTTCTTACATATGCTTCAGTGATGATCACCTTCTTCCCATCCACTGGCCCTTGTATATGCACTTCCCCATTGACAGTTTTTGCCTTAGCAGTAGGCCATAACTACTTAATGCATGAAGTATAGATGGTGGGATTCACCGTTAGGATCTCTGAAGAATTTTGCATTCAGAAAAATCAATAATTTCCACAAACCCATCACTTTCTTCAGGTTTCTCTAAAAACGCAACTAAATTGTGAGTTGCAGCAAACTTTAGGTTCGACATTGTGTTGGGTTTTGATGATTAATGATAAAATTGAGTTAGGGTTTATGATTAGAGAGTATATCAAAGTGTAAAATCGATTGAATGAGTGATTGAAACCCTTAATCAAAGTATTTATGAAAGTACCCTCAACAACATTAACTTGAACTGTTGAGTAGTAAATTAATGCCTAACAGCATTAACTTTCATGAGCATTAGTAAGTTATGCCTAACAACATTAACTTATACGAGCAGTAGTAAGTTATGCCTAGCAGTATTAACTTACACAAGCAGCAGTAAGTTTATGCCTAGCAGCATTAACTTTGAGTTACCAGTATTAACTCCAATTCCATTCCAAATAGCTTTTCCATCATCAAAGTAACATTTTAACTCACAAACACTCTCTGTCTGTTTTTGATTTCTCATTTTTTAGCTCACTTATCTCTCTGTCTGTTTTTTATTAGCTCTATTTCTGTTTTTTTAACTCACCACATCTCTCAATTCTTTTACTCACCAAAACACTCTATCTGTTTTTATTTCACACATCTCTTTTTCTATTTTTAACTTACTATATCTCTTAATTCTTTTCTCACAAAATCACTCTGTTTTTTTTTCTTACACACATCTCTCTTTCTGTTTTTAGTTCTACACTAACACATTTATTAATTATAACCAAATAGTAGTTATGTATACTAACAGCATTAACATAGAAGTATTAAATGTATAATAGCAAGCACTTAATTATACTTACCAGCAGTAAGTTAGCCCAACGTAATGTACCCGCAAATTATGCAGGAAAATTGTTGTAGCTCGTGCAACTACTAGATTTCAAAATCAACATCAAGTTAATTATCCACATAAACATCATAGATTAGTTATTGTTATACATCCCACTACTTATAAACTACACAAAAGATTAACAATGTTTCAGAAACAGCAGGTCAACAGATATGAACAAAAGCTTCACTAAATCCAGTGGAAACTAACACATGCTAATGCTAAACCATCTTCCTTTTGCCTTTACTTGTACCTTCTTGACTTGCAGCAACATGTTGGTTGGCATTTTTTATACCAAAATCCTTTTGCATAATTTGTTGCCAAGTTCTTAACGATGCAAGCCCCAAGATACAATTCCTCACTAGAGGTAGTCTTTTAGCATCAACAGCATCAGGCACCGACATCACTTTATGACTTGTAACATATTTTCCAGGTTCCCAAGTATCAACAGAATTCATGTTGTGAGGACTATCATAATCTGACTCCAATATTATGACTTGTACACTATCAACATCACTTTCTACAGGTTTACCTCTAACAACACCTTTTGAACATGAACCTTTTTTTGAACATGACCCTTTTTTGGAGACTAAATGTTTGTTTCCTTTAGAATAAACTGATGTTCTCCCAGGTTTACCTCTGAAAACATTACATTGATCATCTGAACTAGAATCATCAAAAAACTTTAAATCCTTAAAAGGTTTAGTTTTTGTAGATTTGGAGCATGAAACTTTTTTAGAAGTTGAACCTTTTCTTCCTTTAAAATTAACAGAATTTGAGGTATTTTTGTAACATCTTTTCCAGGTTCCCAAGTATCATCAGAATTCATGCTGTGAGGACTATCATAATCTGACTCCAATATTATGACTTGTACACTATCAACATCACTTTCTACAGATTTACCTCTAACAACACCTTTTAAACATGAACCTTTTTCGAAACATGACCTTTTTGGGACAGAATGTTTGTTTTCATTTATAATAAAACTGTTGTTCTCGAGGTTTACCTCTAAAAATACATTACCTTGATACATTTGAACTAGATATCATCAAAAAACTTTAAATCCTTGAAAGGTTTAGTTTTTGTAGATTTGGAGCATGAAACTTTTTTGGAAGTTGAACCTTTTCTTTCTTTAACACTAACAGAATTTGAGGTATTTTTTGTAACATCTTTTCTAGATTCCAAAGTATCATCAGAATTCATGCTGTGAGGACTATCATAATCTGACTCCAATATTATGACTTCTGCACTTAACATGTAGTTTATAAGTATAACAACATGAAGCCAATCATCTGTTAAATTATGCTTCAATATCCATCCAAACACCCCTTTAACATTCAATATAATGTTAAACAAAACAAACATAGAGGTGTTTGGTATGTTAAACTAGTACAATTCATTATAAATCATTTTTAACATGGTATAACTATACTATAAAGGGAATTGGGGTTCATTCATAAAGGGTTACCTGGTAAGCAACTGTCTTTTAATTCATATAAATTATAAGTATAACAACATAAAGCCAATCATCTATTAAATTATGCTTCAATATCCATCCAAACACCCCTTTAACATTCAATATAATGTTGAACAAAACAAACATAGAGGTGTTTGGTATTCTAAACTAGTATAATTCATTATAAATCATTTTTAACATGGTATAACTATACTATAAAGGGAATTGGGGTTCATTCATATAAATTATAACTGGAAAGGTATGTTTGGATGAATAAAGAGTCCTTTCCTAAAGTTAACGTTCTTCATAGTTTTACAAATACTAAAATGAACTAACCTATTACCCTCTGTTTTTTTCATACTCTCTTTGCAAAATGTTTACTTTCCAGTCTGCCATTGATCTTTGATAATTTGATCTAGGTTTGTTTGTGGTTGTAGGTAGTCAATACTGAAAGAGTAAAGTAAATATTATCATTGGACTTTTGAAATACAACCCAATAGTTTTGAGTTTTCTAAATTAGTCCACATAAGGCCCATTTACCGCGTAAGCATAGTTTACAAGGTAGGGTCTGGAATTGTCTTCTAAATTTCATTTACTCAAATTGTTTATTAATGGTGTATCCTGAAACGCCGGCTTACATCCCGCCCATTGATGGTAGGCTTCATGTTTTTACAGTAAAAAATATTTGTAATATACCCCCTATTAGTACACTGACTTCATCAAACCCTCTATAATTAGTCTTTTATGCTTCTATTATGAATGCTTTGGGGAGATAGTTATGCGATTGTCCTCCCTAAAGAGATTTGTTATTGTTTATGCTTGTAGTTGTTATCAAGTTTTAGTTATTTGTTTCCTTTCATTCTTTTGTGTGATTTAAAATTGCAAATGATAGTTCTAATTTGTTCATCTGTATTATAGTTGACTACACTATGACACAAACCACTTCTATGAAGATTGACAGTAATGCAAATGTCGCGTTCACAAGTTTGCTTGCTTTACTCCTGCTATATGAATCCTAGCTTTGTTAATGTGTTTTTTTATGCACACACTACTATGATGTTAATAACAATAGTGGAAAAAGGATGAGTCCTTTAAGAAAAATAAGTACTTAAGTTCATAGAGTTCACACGAAATACTTAAGAAATCCAAGTTATAAGTAGAAAAATACAAACTGATTGACTAGTTAGTCTAAGAAGTTAGATGGAGTAAACCACTGTGACAAATAGTTTAAGTTAGGATCACTAGATTAAGGATGTGAGAATTCATGCTGCGTCTGATAGATAGGATCCATATTATTTGTTTGGTGATGTGGCTCATGCATCATTTGCACATTAAAACCTTAATTTGGCTGTGGATGTTCCTGGTGAGCTTGAGATTCTTTGTAAACAGGTGTGACATGGGTTGACTTCATCCTTTTTGAACCATTTGTCTAAAAATAACAACATAATAAGTTTTCTAAAATTTGTTTGTATGTACAAAGTTAGTGTAACAATGTAATACTTACTTGTTTTTTAGGCAATGGTACATTACAACTCGTTCGATTGTGTCCCTGCGCACCACATCTTCCACACTTATTATTTATCCGTCCCTCACCCCGTGATGGGATTCGGTCTTTCTTTTTTGGTCTACCAGGGAGGTTCTTACCAAGTATCGGTGGCAAAACAAGTGGTAAATCATGCGGAGTATGCCAACTCGATACATCTTGTAAAGGATAAATTATCCCTGCGTATGTACCTTTAATATTTCTATTTAAAAACCAAGGTTTTGCCAACTTATCAACACTACGCAAACCTGCAAATCTGGCCATTGCACAAACGTGCCCACAAGGTAAACCCGATAGTTGCCATTTTCGACAAGTACACTCACCTTTCTCCAAATAAACAACATGTATTTTTTTGCTCTCGTATCTCATAAACTTTGTTTTCATCAACCCCCTTAACCGTCCAATTAACGCTCTTTAACATTCTACGCTTTACCTTTGCAGATGCCCATTGTGTAAGTTCATCATCCGGTGCATCTAACAAAAAAATATACGAACGATTCATGTTATGTATGATACATGAAGTCGCCGGCGTGTATTTAGGTTTTTCGGTGAGCTTTGCGTCGTCGTGATAGTCCATTGTACCTAATTATTATTTATAATATGTCCTGATTTTCATGTCCAACCTAATCTAATTTTTAGGTGATTGTGTGATATTACCAGGTTAGTGAAGTTGTTTTCAAGGATAGCTAAAATTGAGAATCAAAATTGCGAATATCCGGACTTCAACTTGCAGGTATGTTGTTTCGTATATTTGTATGCATCATAATTTTGTGGGTTAGTTTTTAGGATGTTGTAATGGGTTTTCGTTTGTTGATGATTTTTTAGCGATATATGTATGTTGTTGGTGTTGTAGAATTGTTGTGTTTGCAGTCGTAGTTATAAGTATTAGGTATCTCGGGTTTTCTCACATTAATAAAAATTAAGAGGTTTTTTTGTTGGTTTGAGTTGTATTGGTGTTCAATAAGATGTTTGCTTTGATTGTTATCTGAAGTGAATTTCTGATAATGTTGTGCTCTTTTTTTATGGTTTCTAGAGTGTTTAGCTTTTGTATTTGTGAGTAAGCTGTAAATAGTTTGTGTTCCTTTGTTTTTTTCCCTAAAGATTTAAAAATATACTTAAACAAACACCCCCTAATTTTTTTGGTTTTTGGTGTTTTGTAATGAAATGGGTGCTGAATTAGGTCGGTTTTGGGGTTGAAATCGGGTCATTTGGGTGCTGAAACGGGTGTGTTTCGATGTTGAAATGGGTGCGTTAGGGGGCGGAAGTGGGTGGGTTTGGGTGGTGAAACGGGGACTGAAACGTGGGTTGAAATGGGCGGGTTTGGGGCTGAAATGGGTGGCTTTAGGGGTGGACTTGGGTGTTGAAATAGAGGTTAAAGTGGGTACGTTTTAGGGCTAAAGTGGGGGCTGAAATGGGTGGGTTTGGGTCGTGACACATGGGCTGAAATGTGTGTGTTTAGGGGCTGAAATGGGGGCTGCAACGTGTGGCTTTAGGGGCTTGAATAGGTGAATTTGAGGCTGAAATGGGTGACTTTAGGGGGTCGATGTCACACCCCCAGACGGGGCCTGGACGGAATACGTGTCCTAAGGCGTGACTTTATTGAGCATCTCAAGTACAAAGCATAAAGAAAACGACTCTGAAGGGTACGTTTTGAAAAATATAAAACACCGTTGCAAAGTTTTAAAATAATAATAAGAGGTTTTACCAATCGATTAAAATTTAAAGATTCAAGTTAAAATGCGGGGAAAGCTTAGATAAGTTCAACAATGGTATTTAAAGGACATAGATAAATCTCTGGTAAACCGGCGGGTACAAGCAAATAGATTCACATAAGTCTTATTAGGCACAGCATCCATGCTAAGCACCTGAGGAAAAAATGCTTAAAACGTCAACATAAAGTTGATGTGTATTCATAGTTTAGTTCAAACGTTGTTATAGTGGACACAAGATATCAAAGCGTATACGTCAGTATAACATATACAACTTTCAAATTAAAAAGTATTTACGTTGCATATGCTCATGACACTGAAGCTAATTACGCAAGATAGCATGATACATTGCTATAAGTATTTGTTGGCCCTTCCATGGTGTCCAGCCCAAAGGACAACCTAAACAGTTCACGACATGACATATATCCGTTTATCGGGCCGCCCCGTGGGTACGTGAGCTCTACTCACCGGAGGATAGGGTAATAGTCCCAATAGATCATTTTTATTCATTCGCGCTCCATTCGACAGGTCCTTCCCAGTCAAGAGATTGACAGTTCATGATGTCTCGGGAAGTAGTGGTATAAAGCTTACTTAGGCACAACACGTTAAACAGGGAAAATCTTACGTTAAAGTAATTGTGTACCAGTTTTAAAACAAGCAATGTTTCTCTCCCCAAGGTTATAAAAACATTTAGTCAAAACGGTAAAAGAGTGGGGCTATGAACTCACCTTATACGGGGTAGTGGATTCAAAGGGTAATCAATCAAGTAAAAATGAATCTCACGGTTCTAGCGACAACCTATCATATAGTCGTCGTTTAAGAATGATGTACAACGAATAACGCTTAACGCAAGAACTGATCATCCGAGCACGAGTAGACACGGCGTATCCCTTTTTAAAACGTACTTTCAAAAGTTATAAGTTTTGACAAGTCTCGACGTTTTGAAACATCTTCGAAAATATTTCGTCTTTTAGTGTATTTCGTCTTTTAGTGTATTTCGTCTTTTAGTGTATTTTGTCTTTTAGTGTATTTCGTCTTTTAGTGCATTTCATCTTTTAGTGTATTTCGTCTTTTAGTGTATTTCGTCTTTTAGTGTATTTCGTCTCTTAGTGTATTTCGTCTTTTAGTGCATTTCGTCTTTTAGTGTCCCGACACATCAACGTTGACTCAATAACTAAAAATGTTGACCTAAACTCGACACTTACGTTTTTCTACATTTTATCATAAGTTTGATAATAAAAGTATATTTTCGACGCTTTTATAAAGTTTACGAAATTTCGGCATGACCTTTCTAAAAATATCGACTTTCCATTTTTATCAACCTCGACACGTGAAAACATCCGTTTTACAAAAGTACATCTTTTATTGACTCGAAAGAATATCCGATCTATTTTCGACAACACCTCAATATTATCGGCTACAATCCGTCTAAACCTAAACCTTCTTTAGGACATTCAATTACGTTCAAACAAATCCAACATCTAACTTAATTTCTTCGCCAACGATATTTAACTCAACATTTTTTTTTTACTAAATCTTAAATAATCGATGTTAGCCGTAATAATAGCAATATATATATCAACATAGTCACAATGAACTTTTAAATGCAAAAGTACAACTACTTTTTATTTTCTTCCATTTATAAACAAAAGATTAAACTTAGAGACTTGTAGTTTTATAGAAAAATATATAATGATTTTTACAACGATCCGCTTTGTACACCTTGTTCGGAATGATCATACGAATGCAAAAGTACAACTTATTTATGAAAAAGTAAAGATGACTTACAAAGAAACACGACGAAAGATGAATAGAAACTAAGAACAACCCAAACGTTGTTTTACAAAATACCCGGATGAAATAACAATCAACTCGAACAATATGTCTTCGAATGTTTTTGATCAAAGATGAAAAATGTGTGGATTTGTATGTGTATGCATATGGTTCGTGGGTTTTGGATGAGCAAGAGAGAAAGAAAGAGCAAATGTAAAGTGTATGTGTGTGAATGAAATGAGAAATGAGATGAATACATGTATATAATACCAAGGTTTACTTCACACACTCAATGTGTGTGTGTGTGTGTGTGTGCCGAAAATAAGACAAGAAGGGGGAGGGGGACCAAAATGATCCACAAATGAGGGTTTAGGAAAGGACTTCATGCTAGCAAAAGTTAGGGAAACTTGTCCCATGATTTACATTTCAAATTTTGGCATCCTAGGGGTGTTGGTGCTTGCTTGACCGGTTATACACAAAGGAGGGGGGGGGGGACCAAAATGGTTTCCCACATTCTAGGAGAGTTAGTGCTCATTCATGAATTCATTTCCAAGGTTCCAAGTATGTTCTCATAGTTATAGTTTTAAACATGTATCACGTAACTAACGAAACGAGTAACGGTAACACGGAAAATTACGAAATTTTAAATATTGTCTTAAAACATAAAAACGTGGCTATTGCCAAAATACTACAACGTTTGGTGTCCCGGTTCGCTCCCGGTGACGATTCTCAGATAATAACGAAATAACTTCCCGGTTAAACGGTAAAGCTAAACGAAACATTTAAAAATTCAAATTTCTACACGGAAACGGCTAATTTACTGAACGGAAATTCTCGGGTTGTCACAGTCGATTTGGGTGTTGAAATGGGGGCTGAAGTGGGTGCATTTAGTTGCTGAAATGGATGCGTTTTGGGCCTGAGATGGGGGCTGAAACGGGTGGGTTTAGGGGATATGATGGGTGGGTTCGGGTAAGCTAGACTACACCCTCTTAAGTGAGTTACATTTGTTTCTAAGCTTATTTTTTAAGTCATCAAGCTGAAATGTATTAGTAATTATGAATGTCTTGATTTGATTATTGATTGGTTTTATTTCGATTAGGGGAAAATGGCATGGGAATGTAAATTGTTGATTTTTTTGGAATTTAGGTTGTTGGTATGTTTTGTTCATGAGAATTTTCAACCAATATGGAGTTTTTTTTTCAATTTCTGAGGTACACATTTTTATGGAGAATGGGATTTTAAGGCGCACGTCCTTGGTGAGAAACGTCGGACAATTTGATGTTACGTATGTTGTTTTGCTCTATGTTAATGTGTTGAACGGTTTCGTATCGTTGATTAGTTGTTTCGATTTGTAACAATTGTAGGAGAAAGATATGGCACTCGGTAAGGAAGCTGATTTTGAATTATTGTTACGTCTCTAAAATGTAGGCGATATTTAGATTAGCTTATTATTCGTGCTTATGAGTTTATATGTAAAATGGAAAAATATTGTCGTTTATTTAGATCCATAATCTCAAATCACATTGCATCTAATGGGAACCAAATGATTTTTTAAAATTTTCAGTTTTTATGTGTTAATTGTAGTTTTGTTATGTTTTTGACAAGTTCTTAGGCACTTACTAATTCTAGGTGTTAAAGAAGCTAATGTGATTTCATATTTGGTTCCGACAGGCTGAGTATGGGCGGGGCACAATATAATCTCTAGCTGCGGAGTTTATACCATTAAGAACAGGTGCTCATTTTACGCTATTTGAAAAAAAATTATCAGCTTTAGCGAGTATGTGAATGGAATTGTTATTTTGAATTTTTTACTTTTATTTTTTTGTAGTGGCAAATAGGTATCACCCAGATGAAAATAAAAACAAAACGTTAGCAAAGATAAAATTTCAAGAGATAGGAGAGTCATACGAGGTGTACTTTCTGTCTCTTTTATTTCATTTCTTATTCTCACAAGGTGATGCTCATTTAGGTACCTGAAATTACTAAAGTACTAAACTTTTTCTATTGATTCCCTATTGTGGCTAGTGTATTTATAGATTCCGCGAGATTCTAAAAGGAGAGCTAACTATGACGAGGTAAAGAATTTTTGGTTCATTCTTAAGTACAAACAAGCCCAACAATAATTTTTCCCATTAAATGATTACATACCTAAAGGTACAATGTTTTTTGTAGTTAAATGTGAAGCAGAGAGATTGACATAGGGAGAACACGAATTATAATTCCTCCAGATCTGCTGACGGACCAGAAACTGCTCATACAACTTCTGAGGTTACTTCTTGGAAAGATTTATATCATTAGGTCCAACTCAGGTTATGCCTTCTTGATGACTATTTAAAAACAAGAGTAACACGGAAAATGATAGAGGGTCACAACGTATAAAGATCCGCCTTCAAGTTGCAAGAGGATTGAGTTATCTTCACACGAGTGAGGGGGGACAGACAAGAAATAGTTTACCGTGACATCAAGAGTGCCAACATTCTGTTGGGCGAGAACTTGGATGCGAGGGTTGATGACTTTGGGCTCTACAAATTCCTCTTTGTGAATGAAGAGCACAAAGGTAAAGCAGGCACACCAGTTTACATGGATCCACAGTATGCAAAGGAAGGTAAGCTGAAAAAAGAATTAGATATTTACAGTTTGGGTGTGCTTCTGATTGAGATCCTATGTGGGCAGTTGGCCTATAATCCAATATATTGTTTAGACGATAACCGGGGACTTGCACTCACAGTACGATAACAATTTGATAAAGTAAGAGTAAAAACAATGGTAGATGGTAGACTTGAATTATCTCTGAAGTCAGCTACACGACCCAATCAAGAGTCTACATATTCTCAAAACTGGCATATCAATGTTTGGCCCAAAGACAAGAAAGCGTCTAACAATTAAAGTTGTTATGAGGAAACTTAAGAAAGTGTTGCACTTTCAAGTAAGTCATTGTTCAAAAATTATAACTTTCATGTTTTCATAATTCGCTATTTAATTGTTTCTCCATCACCCCAAGACAAGCTTACCCAAATTTTTATTGTTCATAGTGTTGTCACATGGTACTGAATTGTAGATGCGCCTTCCAGCTATGGTGCCCAGACTACATAAAGCCGTTAACCGAAATGGTGGAATAAGTTACATACATAATACCAAACAGCAAAATGCAAGTTACCTTTTGCTGCTATGGAGGATGTTCAGCATGTTTTCTTTTGATGTGACGTGGCTCGGGTTGTTCTTCGTAAAATTAATATGAGATTCAAATTTGCTCTTTTTTAAATTTTGTTAAAGAAGTCGCGTATGTGTGTTTGAGGGCTTTGAAGTGGATAGTGAATGTTAGTTGGAAGCGAATTTTTATGGGTCATTTTTCAAAGATAAAGACCCGCACATAAAAATGACCCATTTGAAAAATGACCCATAAGAATGCTATAATTTTTCAAATGGGTCATTTTTATATGCGGGTCTGTATCTTTACCCATCGTTAAATGCTGCTCCTATAAGTGTGTGTTAGATTATTAATAAGTTTGAAAGCGAATGTCATTCTGGTATGCAATATATGAGTTAAGTAGTTTAAAGGTATTTGGGACTCCTTATCCACACGTATGGGTGTCTTTAGACGAGTCATGTTAGCACGGATTCTATTGCAGGTATGGTCGGGCCATCAAGAGACACTATTGGCGACACAAATGGAATTAAATTGACCAATTCAAGCGTTAGTCCTCAAACGAATAACAAATCATTGCGCAATGAGTTTCTTCAAGGAAAATTGAAGGCCAGAGCAGATGTTGTTGTAATGACAGAAAACGAAATTTATTGGCTCTATTGATTGGAAAACCAATAAAGTCCAGACCAACGAGGTATAATCCTCTTCAACATATCATTTCTCATGTCCTCAATAATTTTGCTTTGGTCAATAAACTTTGACGTATTAAGGCAGTCTTTAAAGTCATTAATTATACGATAGATCCAACAGTTTTGAGATTTTGGCCGAACATCAGCTTTATGACAGCCCATATAACATTTACTCCAGGGTCATATGCATTACCCACTGCATATAAGCTTATGAGATTTAACCCACTGCATAAGCTGATAGAACTGTTTTAATAAAACTCACCTAAATAATCCTTTGCACTATTTTGTGTTAAATCAAAACTGACTCATGTTTACATCATCCCCCGCTGCATATATTATCGAACACTTGCATGCATTACTTCCACTTCCAAACACCCCCAAAATAGGTTCTGTTAGAAGACATTAGGCTGCTCGAAACACCAGCTGCAAATTTCACACGTGCACTGCTTACAGAATACAGAATACAGGCACACTAGCGTTTTCCAGCGTCGCTTTAGCCTAATGACACCAAGGCATAGTTCGGTAGTTATATGGTCGCAATAGCTGTCTCTTATTTGGGTCCATAAAGTTGCAGACTTGAGCTCAGGCTTATTCCTATAAAGTTGAATATTGAATGGTTTGGGCACATGTCACATGACGTTGAGTTGTTTAGAGGTGAGTAAAATGTGTGAATCATCCATTAGTTTTGAAATCTTTGTGTATGAATAGTCCTAGGACGAGTTCTTGATTAAATATTGTTCGTTGTGTATTGATTTAAACATATTTAGTTTATAAGAGTTGGCGCATGTTCGTCCTTAGTTATATGTTTAGGATTATGTGATAAGTATTTGTAACCGTAACTGCAAACCGGTTAGTGTTCAGTGTTCATTTTTTTCATCTGAGATGTCAGTTTTACGATGAAAGCTGTGAATGTAACCATTTGTTATTTATTTATTTGCAGGAGCTGTAATTGCTTTGTTTAGACTTTATGCACGCAGTCCATGATAGTGAATGCGCCTGTCGTAGGTCCTGCAGCAAAATAACAGGAAACTTACGACGGGCCGTCAGCGCAAAGCTCATTATTATTGACTAATGGAGTTAATGTGGTCAGGCATTCCAAAGAGAGAAGGATAAGGCAAAACTAATATATCTTATATTAGCAAACCAAACTAGCAAACTCTACAGATATGAAATATACTTCATGCGTTTTGTGTTGTGCAATTTAATAGTAACATGATACATTTCTTACCTAAAGTATTTTAGGAATGAAATTTTGGTGCTGCAAAAATATAAACTGTTTGGGTTAGGTAATATAATAGAAACAAAGAGTGTAGTTTGGATTAGAGCGAAAAGTGTTAACAATGGACCATACAAATATACAAAAGTATATCAGGTCACTATATTAAAATAGTGCATAATTAAGGTGTGGACGTCATTTTATCTAAAAGTCCTATGGCTATTTATCTGCTCACAAGTTACAAATTACACACACAAACAAGGACTAGACTAAAAATGCATATGCTCATTGCGCAGATGAGGAGTTTCAGGGGGCAGAATCAAAGTGTATCTATCAGAGTAGCTTATTGCATTTCTTACTATAGAGGTATAGATTGGTAATTATGTGTTTTGTACTTACGTGTTTCTTACGATAGAGGCATATATTGGTAATTATTGAATCACCACTTTTACTTGCTGTGTCTATTATAAGGAATCCTATTGTTTGGGTACGACCAGACGAAATCTATGCCGGAGTAATATATTTTCTATGCATATACACGGTATTTCTACAAATGATTTGCCAAGCACCTTATCACTCATCTCGGCTTTTTATGCATCAAATAGAAAGGTACAAAACGAGCCGCAGCGAAGCGCGAGTATTCAAAACTTGTTGATTTACAATGATGGTGGGTAAATTAATGGAGCAGAAGTTGCGGCTAAATAATAGTAATATTTTATGCAATTAAATAGTTTGGTTCATATTTCTTTTGTTTCTTCGCTTGGTAGAAAGGGAGTAATAGATTTAGTATGTTGTTTTAAGGATCTGTATTAGTATATTGGATGGGAATCGTGAGGTTAAGGATGTTCGTTTGATTTATTTGTTTACGGCATGTGGCGTTCGGAATTAATTGGTTTGTTCGGATGTAAAGGTATCGGTATTTGGTATTTGCATCGGGTTGGATTGGCATTGGTATTAGTATATAGTTGAAGTTTAAGTATTGGCATTGGAATCGGTATTCGCATTGGCATCGGCATCGGCATCGGCATCGGCATTGGCATCGGCATTGGCATTGGCATTGGCATCGGCATCTGCATTGGCATCGGCACGTCTGCTTTACAGATCGTAGATGTGTTTGGTTGCCTGGTTACACGTCTGCTTTACAGATTGCAGATGTGTTTGGTTCTGGTTACATGTCTTCTTTACAGATTGCATATATGCACCTGTTTGTTTTTTGTTCTTGTTCTGCTCTAGTTTGTATGCACCTGTTTGGATTGCTTCGGATTGAGACTTCGTCTAGCACCGAGTCTGCACTTTGGGACGCTCCACACTGTGTTTGTTTTTCTGTCTTTGTTTATTTTATGTTTGGCAAACTCCCAATGTTCACCGCTGCGGCATTGTGAGTTTTAGGGGGGATGCTAGCTAATAAGGCATATAGGCCCGACCCACTTGTTTAGGCCCGTTTAGCATTTAGGGTTTCTCTTTGTTTGTCCTATAAATAGTCTTGTATTCTCTTTGTATTCAATTAATTCAATAAAGCTTTTCATTGTATCTTTAATTTCTACAGAAAGGAAACCACGTTAATACAACCAAGGTGATCTATTGATAACGCTGTGTTCTCGAGTATTATTTAAGAGAGACAAGGAAAGAAAATGAAAAAATAATAAAAAAAATTGTGTTATCAAGTAGCACTTAATGAGTAAAAGAAAAAGAAAAGGTCTAAAAAGTAGGTCTCAAATTAGGCTGAAAATATTTATTTCTTGTTACTTTATTTTTTTGGTTACTAAAAAACTTAAGAATATATTGTTTGGTAGGACGGAATGAAATGTCAAATGAATGAAATAACGGACGTAATGGAATAAATAATGGAATGTAATGATTCATTACAATTATTAATCATGTTTGGTTTGTATGATAAGATGTATGGAATTATGATAAAAAGACTAAAATGCCCCATTAATGACAGGAAACTAATTTAATATGTTAGTTAATGGTGGAGTTTTATGTAATTTTATTACATTATAAGATGAAATGAAATAAAAATTGAGGGCCCTTAAGGAATGTTTTTGGTGTAATGAGTCATTCCTTGTAATGAATCATTACATTCCATAAATGTAAACAAACAATATTTTTTCATTTTATCGTAATAATCTTTTTCATTCTCCTTTTGATTACAACATACCAAACACTATGATAGTGTAAAATGTCTTATGTTTATATCTACAAGTTGGGGTGGTTAAGAAAAGTGTTTAAACAGTCCAAGAATACCTAATTAGGCTGCATACATGTGTTTTGAGTAACTTAAGTAGGTGCGAAATTACTTTATTCGTCTATCGTTAGAAAAGATAGGATGGACTAGACTAGGTTTATTTGGTTTGTCGACATTTTTTCCATCATTTATGTATCTAAATGCAATTCTTGTCTTATGTTGCATTTGCTAGTATCAGCGTCGCATGTTCTAGGAAAAGAAAAAATGATGAATATAAGAAAATAAAAACGTATGATGACTTTGCTAGCTCGCCAATCATATGAATATAAGAATACAGAAATGTGTGGTGACTTTGCTCGCCAATTCGACCCTATGATATTTTCAGATTTTCGGTCTTTCTAGGACATATTACTAATCATTATTTGATACGTCCTAAGACTTAACTAACATCATACAAACCAAATCGAACAAAATGTATTAGCATTGTTATGCATGTGTACTTCAGATCATACGGGACTTCAGCCCTTAATCTGGTACCTTAATCTAGTATGACGAAATCGAAATGATTTGTATGGTTCGATCGATCTGATCCTAGAATTCCACGTGTTGGGCAAACAATTGATCAAGAGGTGCATGTACATTCGAGTTTTTCCTTATTTGTTCGGTGGGGTTGGGGAAAATTTTCAAATTGCGGGGCACATGCAATTATGCAAAGTATTTGGTGTCCATATTGCCATGCATTCTTTATGATATCCTAACTCCATGCCTTTTATCTCCATTTTTTTTAGTCCATAAGTTTTTCTACGTATAGTATATGATTAAATAAATACGTTAATCCATCCTATCTGAAGTTCAAAGTGGCTAGGTTACTGGGACATTATACAGAACTTGCAAGCCGCTTATGATATATATAAAATTTTGGTAGATGTACGGGTTGGAAGCATGATTGATACGTATTAATTATTTGTACATAATCGAAGGCCACAACAGTTTTTTTCTTGTGAACACGTAATTCTCAGTATTTAGCGATATGACATTGAAACATCAGATGGCAACCAAATTATAAGTAGAAGTATAAAATAAGTAAAAGGATACAAATCAATGATTGGTGATAATATATAAGATAAAAGATGACCATCTGTAATGTTCCTACACTACACAACCACACCCATCAAATTTTCATAGAGAAAAACCACCCACTAATCTGTGGCCCTCAAGTGTAAAAGTTTGATGCTTATTCCTTATGATGTTTTTTTTCGATTTACATTATTTGCTTGGATTATATGATGCCCTTCGTAAAAGGGACCAATGCATTGTCTCCAATCTCCATCGTATTTGAAAATGTATATCATTAACGGCATTGGTATGCATGACTTTAGATTGAACGAAGACAGATATTGCGTTTGCCTCGGATAATCATCTTGTGTATATTTCCAGCAACCTATTTTTCCGTCAACAAATCTTTTAACAGGACCTTTTTCCAGCAAACCATATTTTCCGGCAACCAAAAACATGTTGCTTTATCATATTTCCGGAGGACATGACGTTTAAAATGTGAAAATGATAAAGGATGACAAAACTACTCCATTCATACACGTTTATTTAGATTCATAGATAATATAGAACATACATTTTCGCATGGAAAAACTATATATAATAAGATTGCAATAATCAATTCCATGACTAGAAATAGATATTTCCCCATTCGAAAGAGGCAAACAAAACCACACTAGAAATGAATATGAAAGGCGATGAAGGGTCGACTCCATAACATATACTACGTAAATATCAATTACAACTCTTTTAAACTATCAATTTGCTAAGTATATCCAATTCTGTCTGTGTTTGGTTTTTAAGTATATTTGTGAGTTTAGTGTCAGGATAGCTTATCTTTTCCCATATCGATCTACACGAAGTTGTTTAGAGGATAAATTATATGCAGTTACATTGGTCGTTATGTATAAATGATGAACGATTACTCGTGCATGGCGTCAAATGACTATAATTGTGAAATTGTAGTTGTTACTACGATTTGTGTTACGGGTTTGAATTGGATCTGGATCGCTTGTTGGGCCGGGCCAACTAGTTGTAAATGGATTAGATCTTGTATTAAATCAAGTGATTTGGATATTTTCTGCAAAAATAAAAGTGAACCGTTAGTCTTACCGTGAGGACAGACCCCACGATTAGACTTCGGCGTGAGAGTAAGTATTCATGTTTTGTCTTTGTGGGGTGTCAGGGTACCCCTATTTATAGGTGAGCCAAATATTAGGTTTTCCTAGTATTTCGCTTATTTCTGTTAGTGAGCCGGAGTGGGTCCCTTGTCTGGTAATGGTCCGCAATGAATCGTGTCTTGCGGACGTTAATTCCCTTCCGCGGGCGTTTCTTGGTTCGCGGAGGGTTTGTCACGTCCGTCTCGCTTCTTTTAGGTCGTGCCAGTGCGGGATTGGGCTTAGTTTCGGCCCATCTTATTTTAGCTGCTTCTATTTGCTTGATTGGGCATGGGGTCCATTGTGACAATATGGTTCAGGCCCAGAGGCCTGGTATACGTTATCAAGTCCCCCCAGTCCAGTATGCCTATTGCGTGCGATGTTGTTGCGTGCGGTAGGTATTGCTGGACTCAGGTTCCGCTACATTATCGTGCTCTCTTTGTCTTCCACGGTCGTCTGTGCTTCCGCGGCCATTACATGTATGGGTAGATGAGGCGTGGTTGACGTGGTCTGTTTGTAGCCTTTCACCTTCTGACTGATTTGACCAGTTGGTCCCACTTCTTAACTGTCATCACTATTTTCTATCTTTAATCCTGGTCGTTGACCTAAGAGTTCATTGCCACGTGTAAACATCCTAACATACCCTTCATTTACTATTCCGAGAGTATAAATACTCAATCCATTTTTTACTGTATCCTTTCACTATCTTCGCCATTGTTAAAAGCTTTCAAGCTTTATAATCATCTGTGTTTATCGTGTTTCGAAGAACTTTTAGCACATTAAGTTTTTAAACCTTTCTCTTTGTCATGAGTACTATTACAGACATTAAGTGTGTTCTTTCTCAGAGAGCGTTTGACCTTTTTTTTGAAAAATTCCATATTCCCGAGGAGGTTCACCCAGTCCTCCCCGATCGGGATAGCACAATACATGAAAGGCCTGCCGGAAAGATTGGGCTATACACTAGGTTTTTCGACTTTGCCAATTTTAGATTGCCCTTGTCCACTTTCCTTGTCGATATACTTAGGTACTTTCGTATCAACATATCCCAACTTTCTGTTATTGGGGCGGCCAAGTTTTCTCACTTTGAATTCGTGTGCCGTGTTTGCAGAATTACACCAACTGTGGGTTTGTTCCGTTGTTTTTATGTCAATTCTAAAAAGAATGGGTGGATGTCCTTCATTAAACGTTCTGAGAAGTCCCCTGTATGTTATACGAAGCCTCTAGACTCTCTCAAAAATTGGAATGACCATTTTTTCTGGGTTGATGAATTTGCTTGCCCTGCGCGCTTTCCGTGGTATACTGCCAAGAACGTGACTAGGGATCCCGCTCCGATGGCCACTAATTTTAGCGCTCAAGATTATGCTATTCTTGTTGATCATCCCTCTCCGTTCCGGAAGTTCCCTGAGGAATTCTTGTGCTTGGTCGGGCTTAGCCGCCATTACACTTTGGATGAGGAAACTTATCCCTCATTTGTGGACAGGGACGGAGAGGGTGAGTGTCTTCTTTTGTGTGTACGTTATATGTTTTTCAGCTTGCTCTTTTTGTAGATATGGATATCTTTGCTTTTATTCTCACTCCGGATCCTACTAAGGTTAAGGTTGATGAGCGTGAGCGACATGAAGGTGAGCCACGGTTGCTTCGCACTGTTCCTTTACTTCCGGTTGCGCCCGACCGTGGTGAGAGTGAGCTGGCTGCTAGTGTTGATAAACTGTTTGATGAAGGGGGAGTGGTGCTCAGGTTGAGCAGGGGGATTCCGCTGGTGGTGGAGATGGGCGAGATACTGGTGTTCAGCCGATTGTTACGGCTGCTGATACTATTTCTGAGGAAGTTGTTCCGTTACAGCCAAGGCGTCATAGGAAAAGAAAAACTGTTGTTGTTGATACTGGTGGGCCTTCTCATCCTCTTAAGAAGTTAAGGGAGGATTATGAGACTCCGGGCGGGCCTTCTGTTTCTGGCAAGTCTAGGTCCGCGGTTCAGAGGTTGTTAGCCGGGGCCATATTGAATGCTGAGGTTAGGGGTGAGCCTATTCCGGCTTTACCCTTTGTCACATCTTCCGTGCCGCTACGCTAGAGCGGGAGGGGGAAGATCATATTTATTTCATGACTGGGCTTAACCTTCGGACTATCAGTGTTCTACAAAGGTTTGTAATTTCTTTAGATTCTTCTTACCATTCTGGTGCTAATATTGCGGAAGTTGAGGTTGATTCTTTTGCCAGGCCCTCTGTTCCTATTATTACGGATGCTACTACTGTTACTTTGACCTCCGGTCCTGCTATAGTTATTCAGGAAAAAATCGTTAAGCCTTCGGTGTTTGCCGCTGATTCCTCTTCCGCTGGTGGAGATCCTAACGCTGGTGTTTTTTCGAATCTCACCGGGAGTGATTTCCTCGTCAATGGTATCCGTACCGTCATCGACCCTGAGTTCGATCTTCAAAAGGTTTACGTTCCGCGATGAAGCGTGACTAATGGGTCCCGTCTTGATGACGGTCGCGTCTGTCGCGAGATGGTGGACGAATTTGCCCCTCCCAAAATTTTTGCTTCCATTCGGGGTATGGATCATGACCAGCTTTTTACCGAGTTCAATGTTGGAGCGGCCCGCCAGGTTTCTTTGAGCGCGGAAGTGAGGATGCGTGCTGAGTACAATATTAAAGAGAAAAGGAAGCTGAAGACTATTGTTGATGAACAGGCGGATTTGTTGAAGGCCAGGGAAGGAGAAATTGAAAGTCTGAGGGCTCAGTTGTTGCTAAAGGAAGCGAAAGCTGCAGAGGCTATTCGTCTTCGTGCTGAGGTTTTCGGCTTTGCGGCTACAGAAAAGTCTCTTCGGGATGAGGTTAATGCTTTGAATGGGCGTAATCTCTTCCTTGAAAAGGAGCGTGATGCTCTAGATGTGAAGGTGACAGATCTGGAGACTGTGATTGTGGGCAAGGAACGTGAACTGTCTGATTCTAATGCACAACTTACTTGCATCAAATCTCAGAATGACAATCTTGCGAATCAGGTATGTGCCTTTATACTTAGCTGTTTTTTTTCACTTGTATACTTCCGCGTGATTACAGATTCATGAGCTGGAAACTTCTTCCGTTGGGCTCCAAGAGAAAGTCACGACGTACGAGAATTGCATGGAGCAACTTGGGAAATTTTAGACGAGCGGATGAAGATTGTAAGTAATAAGTTGGAGAAGCTGGACACTGACCTTGTGGAGATGGCCCTTCACTTAGAGGAGAAGTTCTATCCTCACCTTCTTACTGTCATTGTCGGCCGCAGGTGGTTGCTTACTCATGGGATGGAGCTTGCGATCGTTAAATGTCTACACTCGCCCGAATATCTTTCTGCCCTCGGAGAGGCTGTCAGGAAGGCTATTGAGAAAGGCATGCAAGATGGGTTGGCTGCCAGGATTACTCATGGTCCGGAAGGTAGGGTTCTGACAGATGTTGCTGCGTACAACCCTTTCGCGGAAGCTGACTATATTTCCGCTTTGCAACAACTTCGGAGCGTGAACTTCTCGTTGCTTGCTGAGTTGAAGTCTAACAAAGATGCGAGTGTTGAAACCATAATGAAAATTCTTCGACTGGAAGAGTCTCTTGCGGAAAGGTTAGGTTTGATTGGGTCGTAGCCTCACGTTGACCAGCTAATGGTTCCCATTCATCATTCCCCGGACCAGCATGTCGTTGGTGCTTCTGCTTTGTCACTTTCATTAGATGTTTCCAGCTCCAGAGTCCGGAGGATTAAAAAGAATATTGCCCATCATAGATCAGCACTCCGCGACGTCTTTGTTCCCTTATCTGAGCCTTTATCCATTACGGCTTTAACAGGTACGGAAGGTACTTCTGAAGTTATGCCTGTTACTACTGCTATTACAACGGCCTTGTTCGTTACCTCTGCTTCTGCAAGCTTTATTTATCCTATCTCTATGGATGACTACGAGGTTGCGCCTGCGGCTGGTCAAGAAGGTGTAGGTGTGGATGCTAATCCTTTCCCTGATGTAGATGACGCCGAGCTGAATATTTAGTGATCTGTTTGAATATCTGGCCGTGGTCACGTGTGACCTTTTTGTTACGGCCTTCTTTATGTAAAGAATGTTTCTAAGTGTTTTTATCCATTATATGTCGCGGTCATGTGTGACCCTTTTGGATGCGGTTAAATGTACTTGTATAATTTGGATACTTTAATTCCTTAGCTAAAGTTTTTGCTATGGTTATAATATTATGGTGACATGTAATCTTACTTGAATATTAGTGGGTTATTCTCCCTTTATTGCTATCTTTTAATATCACTGTTGTGCACTTGTGATGATAGACTTAGTGAAGCGTTCATGGAACACTATTAGTATTGGGCTTGCAATGCCTCTTACATACTTGAGTGAATTGTCATGTTACTCATCCTTTTGTCATACGGAATAACATTAATTGGGTCGTGCCCTATTGCGTACGCGTCTTAATCACAAATATAATAATTTCGTAAAGTAAATAACAAAAATAAAAGTTATGAAGGTAGCTAGGCTTCACTTTTTTTATTAAAGTTTCAAAGGAAAACATTACAATGCATGATTGAGATGGATTGAAATGCATTACCCCCACTGCGGAGTTCGCATGGGTGGATTGCTTACATTTTGTGTACGTAACACTTCTTAAGGTTCCTGATGTTCCAGGTCCGTAGAAGTTGGTTTCCGTCCCGGTCTCTTAACTTGTATGCGCCCTTTCCTAATGCTTCCGTTACCTCATACGATCCTTCCCACTTGGGACCTAATTTTCCTGTATCTTCCGCACGGCTTGCCTCGTTGTTGCGGTACAGTAGGTCTCCTGGTTTAAAACTTACGCTTCAGACTTTAGAGTTGTAGTACCTTTCCATCTTTGCTTTGCTTTTTGCTTCTTGTATCGCTGCCTATTCTCTTCGTTCCTCCAGTAGGTCAAGGTTGATTTCCAGAGTTTCCTTATTTTTCTTCTAAGTTTACTTCCGCTGTCCTTAGTGTAGGCATGCCGATCTCCGTCGGGATAACAGCTTCCGTTCCGTATGTTAACGAGAACGGGGTGTCTCCATTGCTGGATTTTATCATTGTGCGGTGTGTCCATAGGACATGAGGAAGTTCTTCCATCCAGTTTTTGCTCTTTTCGTCCAATCTAGCCTTTATCCCTTCCCTAAGACTACGGTTTGCCCTTTCCACTAGGCCATTAGTTTGCGGGTGCTTAACATAAGCGAAATGTTGGCGGATGCATAGTTTCTCGCACCAATCCTTGAATGGATTGTCTTGGAATTACTTTCCATTATCTGAGATGATTTCCCCTGGGAGTCCAAATCTACAAACAATGTTATCCCACATGAATTTTTTGATCTGGCTTCCAGTAATTGTTGCAACCGACTTGGCTTCGATCCACTTTGTGAAGTAGTCGATAGCTACTATCAAGAATTTGACCTTTCCAGGTCCTTCCGGAAAAGGTCCGACAATGTCAATACCCCACTTGTAGAACGGCCACGGAGATGTGATTGGGCTTAACTTTTGTTGAGGGTTCCTTGGGACAGGCTTGTGAACTTGGCAGTCTTGACATGCTTGAATTAACTTTCTTGCGTCCTCGTGCATGGTTGGCCAGTAATAACCAATCCGTAAGGCCTTTGCCATGACGGATCGTGTGCCCGCGTGCATGCTGCAAGATCCCTCATGTATCTCTCTTAGAACATAGTTGGCCTGGAGTGGTCCTACGCAGCGTAGCCATGGTCCGAGGAAGGATTTTTTTTGTAGAGTATCCCGTTTATTATGGAGAACCGCCACGACTTGCGTTTCACTGCTCTTACTTTTTTCTGTTCTGCTGGAAGTGTTTCGTCCGAGAGGTATTTAAAAATGGGGGTCATCCACGTATCTCCTTCCTCTTCCACTACTGCCAAAACTTCCGATGCACTTATGGACTTTTCCTTTAGTTCCTCCACCAACACTTTCTTACTCAAATGTGCAAAACTTGTTGATGTTATCTTACTTAATGCATCTGCCTTCTTGTTTTCATTTCTCGGAACCTGTTTTATTGAGAACGCTTTGAAGCTGCTAGTGAGCATTTTTACCTTCTCAAAGTATCAAATCATGTCGGTTTCTTTTGCAACATACATTCCGTTCACTTGATTGGCAACCAATCGTGAGTCAACATTTGCCTGGAGGTTTTCTACACCCATTTGCTCCGCTATCTTTAATCCATCGATCAAAACTTCATATTCCGCTTCGTTATTTGTTGCATCAAACCTGAACCTTAGAGCATAGGTGAACTCCATCCCTTCTGGATTGGTGAGTATCAGTCCTGCCCAGGAACCATCTGCACAGGAGGATCCATCCGTGAACAGTGTCCATGGGTCTGGGAGTTCTTCCGCTTCCTCCATGAGCGTATCTTCTAGGTTGTCCTCCGGACGTTCCACTATAAAGTCCGCTAGGATTTGCCCCTTAACCGATGTTCTGGGCCGATACTGGATGTCATGTTCTTTTAGCTCAAAGCTCCACTCGAGCAGTCTTTCCGTAACCTCTGGGTTTGATAGCATCTGCTTTATTGGTTGATCTGTGATTACAATGACAGTATGTGCCTGGAAGTATCTTTTTAGTCGTTTGCTAGCACTTACTAGAGCGAGTACTAGCTTTTCCATTGGAGTGTAATTGATTTCTGAACCTCGCAGTGCTCGGCTGACGAAATAAATGGGTATTTGCTTCCCGTCCCTCTTCATCATTAGGACGGCACTGGTGGCCTCTTTTGTTGCTGCCAAGTAGATGATTAATTCTTCTTTCTCTTGTGGCACGGTCATCATAGGCAATTCTGCTATCGACTTTTTCATTTGATGGAAGGCCATTTCTGCTTCTGTGGTCTATTGGAAGTCACTTTTCTTAATGCACTTTTATAGAGTTTTGAATAAGGGTAGTGACCTTTTGGCTGATTTGGATAGAAACCTGTTGAGACTTGCCAGTTTTCCGTTTAGTCTTTGCACGTCCTTCAAACACTTTGGAGATGAAAAACTGAGGATTGCTTCTACTTTATCCGGACATACCATTAATCCGTCATAGTTCACTTTGTAACCTAGAAATATGCCTTCCTTCATCCCGAAGGTGTATTTTTTCGGGTTTAACTTCATGTTTATCTTTCTGAGGGTTCTGAATTTTTCTTCCACGTCCCGGATTACTTCTTGTTCCGTGCAGCTCTTGATAACTAAGTCATCCACATACGCTTCCAGGTTCCGACCAATTTGCTTCTCGAAGGCTTTATCCACTAGACGTTGATAAGTTGCTCCAGCATTTTTTAACCCAAATGGCATTTTCGAGTAACAGAATATTCCTTGGCTTGTGATAAACGTTGTCTTTTCCTCATCTTCCTTTGCCATTTTTATTTGATGGTATCCCTTATACGCGTCCAGAAAGCATTTGAAAGGATACCCGCAGAGGGATTCCACTTTTCACTCTATTTTCGGTAGCGGATAGCCATCTTTGGGACATGCTTTATTCAAGTCTTTGAAATCTACACACATTTTCCAGCTCTTGTCATGTTTTTTCACCATTACTGGGTTTGACAGCCAACTGTGATAGTGGACTTCTTTCATGATACCGGCATTTACTAGCTTTTCCACCTCTTCACATATTGCCTTGTTTCTCTCGGGTGCTTGCCCCCTTTTCTTTTGTCTGACGGGAAAACATCCCTCGCGGACGTTCAACCTGTGTTCCGCTATGTGACGCGGAACCCCGGTCATGTCTGCTGGTTTCCAGGCGAAGATATCCAGGTTTTGCCTTAGCAAACCGCACAGCTTCTTTCGGCCTTCTTCAGTTAAGGTAGAACCTATTGCTATAGTTTGTTCAGGATATTCTGGATGAATTGCTACTTGAATCTTTTCTTCTGTGACCTGGTCAACCACAGGCTGCTGCGTTCTGGGCCCTGAGATCATTGCGCACTCCAGCGGTATGATCCTGCTACTCCGCAGCGTGACCGTTCCGCCTGTCACTGGGAACTTCAACATTCCGTGGGCTGTGGACGGGATTGCTTTGATTCTCCTTACACCTGGCCTTCCTATTATTCCGTTGTACGGAGAATGCGATCTTACAACCATGAAGTTCATCCATGCGGAAGTTGAGTGTTCCTCATCGCCTATTTTTACGAGCAGCGATACTTGCCCCAGCGGCCATATTATTTCTCCACTAAACCCGACCAAGTATGTGGTTGCGGGAACCATTTGGTTTCTGATTTCTGGGCGGAGTTGGTTGAAACAGTGTTCATACAGAATTTCTGAAGAGGTACCCCCGTCTATGTACATGCGGTGGACAAGGTGTCCTCTTACCTCAGCTTCAATAACCATGGGCCCTTCCGTTCCATCTTCTTCCCCTAAGGGTGGGAACGAGATCATTGTCTCCGAAGAGAATGTTTGGGTGGTCCTTTGTTTGGCTATCTTCCGTCTCGACTGTACCATCAGGATTGCTAGTGGCTTGTCCTTTCCTGCGACTTCTCCCTTCTTTGCCACCTTTGCTTGGTCTTTCCCATTGTTTTGCTTCAACTCTTTGATCAAATGCGACAGCTTTCCTGCCTTAAGCATTTCCTCGATTTGCCTTTTTAGGTGCATACACTCATCTGTGGTATGCCCTACCTCTCCGTGGAATTCACAGAATTTTCTAGCATTCCTTTTTCCACCGGTGTTGTCATTAGAGGAGGAGGATTGAACTTTCCTTTGTCTAGAGCCAGGATCTCTTTTGGTGTTTTCGTGAGGAGGGCAAATCTGTATTACCTTTTTTCTGACCTTTGTTGATTCTTAAAGCCTCCTTTCTTGAAATTTTGTCTATGTCCGGCATCTTGCTGCTTCCATGGCGGAAATGTCTTCTTCCGTTCCTGGTTGCCAGCTGCCACTTCTCCTCTGAGGAAAGATGTGGTTATCTTCCACATTTCGTCTATGGATTTTGGGATCTTGTCGTGCAAACGCTTGATCAGCTCAGGGTTCGTGATTCCATGCATGAATCCTGAGATTCTCATGACTTCCGGTGCCCTTTTAACATCCCTACTCTCAATCTTGAATCTCTGTACAAAATCTTCCGTAGACTCCCCTTCCCTCTGCTTTATGTGATGGATTTCGACGGGGTCTTTGATGCACTTCTTTTGCTGGAGGTAATTTGTCAAGAATGCTTCTTTCAGGTTGTCATAACCATCTATGGATTTCGGAAGGAGATCATCAAACCAAACCCTTGCGTTTTCGGTGAGTGTGGAATTGAACATGTGACACCACGTTGGCATCGCCCACCGTTCTAACTTGGCTGTGGCCTAAAAAATCTTAAGATGATCTTTCGGATCTTCACTTACATCATACGTTTTGACATGGCTAGGCATATGGATTCTCTTTGGTAGATCGAAATAGCGGATGCGAGGCGTGAACAGATCAGTCTCCTCGCATACCCATGGCTGGGATAGGTCTTCATCCTCCATACTTGACCTTTGCTTTTTAGATTTAGATTTCCAATGTCCTCCTGCACTGTCCTCACTTTCTAACATCCTTCCTCCCTTACGTGAGTATGCTTTTCTATCATGATGCCTCTTAGGAGCGGGCTCCGTTCCTCGCGAGCGGGAACTCTAATAATAGCTTTCGGTGTCTCCGCGACTGCTGTGATATGACTAACGCCTTGAACTACCGAAGTATGCAGACATACCCTTCTCTTTATCACCCAACCTGTGGAATACACCCTTTTCCAATCTTCTGAACACCGTCTCTCTTTCCGGATCTTTCCTTCAAGGTGATCTGGATCGGTCGTGTCTTGGTTCAGGGCTTCTGGACATGCTGTGGGCATCTTTTGGTCCGCGTCTTTTCCTGACATCCCTTCTTCTGCTTTGTGCCCCCGACTCTGAGTACTGTGAGGTCTCCTCAAAGTTGAGACGAGCTTTTACGGCCTTCAGCTTCTCTTGTTGCACTTTTTCTTGGTGCATCTTTTTAGCGAGGATTGGCAGCAACTGATTGTAGTTCTTATCACAAAATTCCCTAAGAGCTGCATCGGATGCGGGCTCATTTAGGTTTTCTTGTGATTTTTCTTTTCCTCTTCTCACCGTGTTTCGCACAGCGGACGTGTTTGTTGTAGGAGAAGGGCCAGAATGTGTGCTCATGGTGAGTATTTTAGGGAACGTAGTTGCGTTTTGGGTCCCACGGATGGCGCCAACTTGTTAGTACAATTTGTGTTACGGGTTTGAATTGGATCTGGATCGCTTGTTGGGCCGGGCCAACTAGATGTAAATGGATTAGTTCTTACTAAATCAAGTGATTTGGATATTTCCTTCAAAAATAAAAGTAAACCGTTAGTCTTACCGTGGGGACGGACCCCACGATTAGACTTTGGCGTGAGAGTAAGTATTCATGTTTTGTCAGAGAATGTTAGAGTGTATGTGTGTAGAATGTGGTCAGAAAATCATACCTTGTGGGGTGTCAGGGTACCCCTATTTATAGTTGAGCTAAATATTAGGTTTTCCTAGTATTTGGCTTATTTCTGTTAGTGAGCCGGAGTGGGTCCCTTGTATGGCAAGGGTCCGCAATGAATCGTGTCTTGTGGACGTTAATTCCCTTCCGCAGACGTTTCTTGGTTCGCGGAGGGTTTGTCACGTCCGTCTCGCTTCTTCCAGGCCGTGTGTTAGATATTATAAAAAGACTCGGTCACCCCGTGCATTTTACTGTTTATTATAACTCGTAGTTTAATAGTTAATCATATGACTTTCGGTATTAAGCCGGGTACTAATACCCGGTATATTGTAAGAACTATAAAAGCCTCTTCCAACTTTGGAAGAGGTGAGCTAGTCATTATTCTTTTTACACTTTAACACATACACTCTCTCTCTAGAAAATATCTCTCTATGTGTTTCTCTCTCTAGAAACTAGCCTAATCCAAGAATCATCATCCGGGCTGTGAAAGATGATATCTTACAATTGGTATCAGAGCCATGTGGTGATTTCGTGAGCTTGTGTGCGTTCTAATCTTGATTAAATCGTGTTCCTTAGTTCCTTTTTTGGTTTTTTGGTTCGAAATCAAATCTCAGAATCTTAAGCTTAGATGTGTTTAGTGTTATGTTTTTAAGCAAAATCTAGGCATAAGGTAACTAGTTGTGCAAGAAAAATCAAGGTTCGTGAGCATTAAGCACCGTAAGTTTTACTTTACGATCACACCACCTTTGCTAGATTCGTCAAGTCTTCGTCACACCAGATTGTATGCTACGAAAACAAAGTTTTCCTCATGCTACTAAGGCTATGAGTAGACCTCAGCATCTGTTATAACTGTGTCATTACTCTCAAATCTAAATAAGCAATAATCAACCTCATCTCATAATAATTACCTAAATCGAGCATAATAGCATCATCTATCCCGAGAATCCAATATCCATCCAAAAACAATTTAGTTTATATCTCTTGTAGATCTAGATATCAAGAGACAACCCGCTATGAACCAATATTAAGATCGTTTTAAACTCATCTTAGAGCTTTCGTTTTTTTTTACAAATAAACAGATTGTAACTAGTATTGCACAGCGGAATTAAACAAACACAAATGAGTTATAGAACAAGGTTTTTTATTGAACGATTCCTTATTTACCCCAACCCCCCTATAACATGGGGTACACCAATCTACCTATGGTGTACTAGTTTATAAATAATGCTCAACGAGAATTATATCATAGCCAACACACAAGTTCGTAAATCAAACTCTCTATTGGAGAAGTCTGGTTTTCTATGGATGGATATCAATACTATTTCTAGCACCTACCTCTCTTTATATTACTAGAGAGGCTAGGGTTTACAAGAAAACAGTAGTAAAACATATTTATATGTGGATTTTGTAACTTCTCTCCATTCCTATCATGTACATGTTTTAGTCAAACGTTCAACTTCATATTACATTCTACTCCTTATTTTTCATTTTTTTTCTGTCCATATTAAGCACATTATGTAGTTGTGTAATATCAACTTCTCATGATTTCCCAACAATCTTCCCCTACTTTGATATTACATCAAACAGTCTCATGAATGAGACCAATGCTTCAAAGCTTCCCCTTGACTTAAGATCTCCTTGAACTGCCACCATCATTAAAAATGTAATAAGCTGCAATGTTTTAGTCAACAGTTCAAACCTTATCATATTAATTCCTTCTTGTTTATTTTTCTTCATATAAGCCATTGTAGTTTTTCGTTAATCATGTCAATTAAGATACTCCAACAGTAGTTATTATCATAATTCCTTAAAGCTGACATCGGATGCGGGTCATTTGGGTTTTCTTGTTGCTTTTGTATTTCTCTTCCCCACCGTGTTCGCACGAATGCGGACAGTGTTTGTTGTGTCGGAGAAGAGGCCAGTAATGTGTGCGCATGGTGAGTATTTTAAGGGACACGTAGCTTGTGTTTCGGTCCCACGGATGGACCGCCAACTTGTTAGTACAACATGTGTGTTAAGGGTTTGAATTGGATCTGAATCGCTTGTTGGGCCGGACCAACTAGATGTAAATGGATTGGATCTTGTACTAAATCAAGTGATTTGGATAGTTTCCTGCAAAAATAAAAGTAAACCGTTAGTTTTACCGTAGGGACGGCCCCACGTGTTAGACCTCTGGCATGTAGAGTAACGTCATTCATGTTTTGTCAGAGATTGTCAGAGGAGTTTGGTGTTTAAATGTGGTCAGAAATTGTACCTTATGGTGGTCACGGGTACCCCTAATTTATAGGTGAGACCCACAAAATTTAGTTGTTCATAGTATTTCGCTTATTTCTCGTCTAGTGAGCGTATGTTCGGGTCCTTGGTATGGCATGGGTACCGCAATAAATCGTGTCTTTGCGACGGCTAATTCCACTTCGCGGACGTTTTGTTTAGTTCGCAGAGGGTTTGTCACGTCCGTCTTGCTTCTTCTGGGCCGTGCCAATGAGGGATTGGGCTTAGTTCCGGCCCATTATATTTTAGCTGCTTCTATTTGCTTGATTGAGCTTGGGGCCCATTGTGACAATATGGTTCAGGCCCAGAGGTCTGGTAAACCTATTATACGTTATCATAAATATAATAATGATGTGAGTTATTTTGCATACAAGTTTCTCTCTAGATACCAAAGGATAAATCTAGACCATCCATTTCAATAGATTAAAAAGACAAGATTTAAGATTAAAAAAAACTTGGAGGGACCGTAAATTTACTAAAACTCACACTAACCACTCCCTCATTATTTGTAGAGTTGGCAAATCTTTCACAAATTGCAATTAATTAACCTTTTGACATTTATATGTATTTTTACGTTTTCTACGTTTTTTTATGTTTTTTTACGTTTTTTACGTTTTTACGTTTTTGTATGTGTTTTATGTTTTTTACGTTTTATTACGTTTTTTACGTTCTTATACGTTTTTGTACGTTTTCATACGTTTTCGTCCGCTTTAGCACGTTTTCGTATGCTTTCGCGTGTTTTCGTTTGTTTTCGCACGTTTTCGCGCATTTTCGTTCTATTTTAGACGTTCTCGCACGTTTTCTTATGATCTCGCACGATTTCTTATGTTTTCGCACGTTTTCGTCCGTTTTCACACGTTTTCATACGTTTTCATACGTTTTCATACGTTTTCGTCTGTTTTCACACTTTTTCTTCTGTTTTCATCCGCTTTCGCATGTTTTCTTTCGTTTTCACGTTTTTACACGTTTTCGCCCGTTTTTGTACATTTTCTTACGCTTTTGTCCGCATTTGCGCTTTTCGTCGGCTTTCGCGCGTTTTCGTCAGATTTCCCGCGTTTTAGTCTATTTTCGCACGTTTTCGTTCGTTTTCGCGCGTTTTTGTCTGTTTTAAGACGTTCTCGCACGTTTTCTTATGTTCTCCCATGATTTCTTACGTTTTCTTTTGTTTTCACACGTTTTCGTCAGTTTTTTGACATTTTCTTACGTTTTCGCTCGTTTTCTTACGTTTTCATACTTTTTTGCATGCTTTCGTCCACATTCGCGCGTTTTCTTAAGCTTTCACGCGTTTCCGTCAGCTTTCGCGCGTTTTCGTCAGTGTTTAGACGTATTTGGCCGTTTTGAGACGTTTTTGGTAGTTATCAATCGGTTGCTTCTGTTTTCATATGTTATGTATCAATGATATTATACCAAAAACCATAACCCCTAACCAATAAACCCTGAACCCTTAACCACTAGGTATGATATCACAAGTGACATGTACATAAACTTTAAGATCTATACCAAAAACCCTAAACCCCTAACCACTAAAACATATACCAAAAACTCTAAACCACTAACCACTAGATATAATATCACAAGTGATCTATACATAAACTTTAAAATATACACCAAAAACTTCAAACCCCTAACCAGTAAACCCTATACAAAAAACCCTAAACCCTTGACCACTACGTATAATATCACAAGTGATGTATACATAAACTTTAAAATCTATACCAAAAACCCTAAACCCCTAACCACTAAACCCTATACCAAAAACCTTAAACAACTAACCACTAAACGCTATACAAAAACCCTAAACCAC
>BQNB010039517.1:1347-45037 GCA_026074375.1 Tanacetum coccineum
TGTTAAACTTCATAATGGGAGCCGATGTTTGTTTCCGGCTTTCCACCTTGTTACGTTATCAGTTATGTTTTATGCCTCTTATGCTTTGATATGACGCCATGGTTATGAAGTGAATGCCTTTCATCAGAGAGGGGTGTTACAGCTCCGGTTCACCAAAAACACATTGAAGAATGTTATTTGGTTTGACTTTTATTATAAAAGTATCTGTATCATTTTTTTTTATCTTAATTACTTTATTGTTTCTACTTATTTTATTTTCATTTTAATTTAACACGTGTAACATGTGTTTTTATAAAAAAGTTGAGAAACTTAATGAATTTTGTTTATTAACTAAATGAGAAAAATGATATTGAAAACCACCTAAACATAAAAGATTGCAATATCTTCTTTAAATGGAGAATTATGTGTTTGGTGACATAAAGAAGGTGCCATGAAGTACTATAAGATGTAATAGGTCTTTGTCAAGCTAAACAACAATTATGAAAAGAAGTATAGATACATTACGAACTTGCTAATTTGTTAGGTATGTGATAATATAAGAGAGTGAGGTGTGGTGGCGAAGCACACTCGCCAGTCTGATGTGGCCTTCGCTACTGGCTCGCCACCATACCACTACCATTCGCCACTTCACATTTTTTTGTTATCTCGTCACCCCGGTGGCGAGCTAAAGTAAAAAAAAAATCTTTTTTAAATGTGTTTGTGTGTGAGTGGTGGGGCCCAAATGAAAAGGTATGAGTGTGTTATGAGTGAAGGGGTATTTTTGAGTGTGAATGAAAAGCTGATGTGGCAGCGTGTGAGGCCCGTTTTATTTTGTGGCTTAAGCCACCACACCCCATGCTCTAAGTATTATAAATGGACGTCTTGCAATTATATAATATATATGAGATCAAGAAACAATAATTATTAAAATAAAAGGCAAATGTAATTTCAATGTATGGAGTATGAAGTATGGACGTACCATATAGAAATGTTAGACCCTTCATTTTACTTTACTCGGTCATTGAAAATGAAATGTTTATTTGACTTTTGAAACAAATTTTACCTTTTCTCATCAATAATAGGTTGTCATGTATTTTTTTTTTATCAAATTTATGCTTGATAGTAATATCTTTTTGTTCGATGTGAAGCATTTAACATTCATTGATTAAAGAAAATGACATGTTCCTTTCAAATTTAATAAAGAAGTTGATAGTATAGTATATTCATGGCTCGCTGGCTAGATCGGTAATTAGAACAAACCCAAAAACAACCCAAATAGACTAATAAAAGTTGTTTAAAACTTATAGAATATGTAACATTTTTTATCTTTCACATTAGTCGGCTTCGTGGACGCTTTTTGGTCCTTTAATATACTTTTTAGTTTACGTATTATGACATTAATCACATTATCATTTGTCCAAGAATCAATTATACAAAAATCCAACTACTAACAAACTACTTCAATACGAATAATTCCAAATTGTAAATTTTATATTGTTAATGTTTAGAATTAATTTGCCACATTATTTTTCTTTCTAAACTACTAGTAGTACGTACTTGTTTACATTAAATGCATGATACCAAAATTGGTAAATTGATATCAGTATATCACTACTAGTATTTTATTAGTATTATATATTTTATAGTCACTGATGATTAATAACACGATTTGATCACTAATAAATCCTATAAAAAAATGATTACAAAGAGGGTATGATAATAGAAAAAATCTTCTATAATCTACTCATAAATTAGCAAAGATTGGAAAGTTCTCAGCTTTGGGATCTCATTGCTAAAGACAACGGGAAGCATCTTAGACCAACCCACTGGCTTTCCTCTAAAGCACATTATTATCATCACTATTAGTTACTTTCTCTAAAATATTTAAATTGGCAAAAAATTAACACATGTTGCAGCGACGATCAGTCTGAGATTGAACTCATGACATATTTCTTTAAAGCCCTCACGTTTGAGATAATAATTAAACATCCATAGGTTTATTGATCTCGATAAAACGTGAATGAAAATGAGCTATTCAGGTGATCATGATTCCGTGAAGCTTTATCAATAAATATAGCATATTAGCATCGTGAGCAAAGTGCCGGTATCAGAAGTTGATCTCATTCAAGTGAGTCGGCACACTAGTGACGATATAAGTAATTGGATGTAAGAAACGGCATTACAGAGAGTTTGAGTAGTGAGTGATCGGGGTGATCAGAAGCAATGCGAAGCTGACGTGTAGTTTAAAGGATATAGAAGTGAGGTTTATTATATTAAAGGCAGTCGTAAGAAACAGTCTAGGAAACAAAAGACAGCCAAGTATATTCAATTAAATATCACAAAAAGTTAATGGCTTAAGCTTAATCAAACAACAATGTAACTAAATAACAAGAATTATTCTGTATGCATTAGGTATGGCTTTGATTCTGCAAATGGATACTGAAATCCAAAATAAAGAGAGAGAGTTTAATACAAAAGAAGTACACTAATTTGCATTCATGAATGAAATTTCGTTCCAAAGCGAATATAATAAGATCTAAATATACAACCAAAAGATATTATTATGGGATGGACCAAAAAATTCAGGTCACTTGTTCACTCCGATGTCCGATACCTTAAAAATTATTTGCTTCGGACCAAAACATATGCTCAAGTTGGTTTTTCTTTGATACTTACCTCAATGGTTAACTCGGCCCGTCTAGTTTCATACCTAAAACATCCTACCATGTATTTTACTGTAAACATGTTTTGTCGCGATACTTGACAATTCTGACCCATCTATTTAAACAACTCTAATAAGTTCAGCTAAAGCAAAAACCTTATTTAACTAAGCTAAACGCCAATCTAGTCGGTATATACTATACGGCTATACCTCGTTTAAGGCGGACAAATTTAAGCTACCAATTGAATTAACTACATTAAATTCTTCATTGTTTATTACAATAAGACATATTTAAGGTATATACTATTGATCCATGTTTTATAAAGAACCCTTTCTCATATTTTTCGCACGACCACATGACGCTTAATCCCTTCATTTAGGCACCTACCGACACTAAAGCCGTTCCACTCGTGCTTCTCTAACGGTTCACTGTCATAAATCTCACCAATCTCCGCAGGTAATCACTTCTCCTTCCATGGATGTGTTGGTTCCTGTAAACATCTTTCTTATGCATATGCAACAAATAATTACGACTTAACCTGAATAAATATGTTAAGTATCTTGAAAGGAAATTCCAAAAGTTTTGAACGTTTTCTTAAGTTGGTTCTGACAACAATCTCAAACCTCGGCTTTTTTTTTCATTATAATTTTTGTATTGGAAACTAAATAAGAACGTTGAACTAACTTATTTATTGAATTAAAGCATGCATTCAGAGGAGCTCGAGGAGCTAGGTCAACGTTCTCATTTGGCTGCCAAAAGGACTCAACGAATGGAAGGTGATCCACGCATATTACCATGTGAGAAAAAAAATTACAATAAGATTTATATGCCTGATATTTAGCTCAAAATGGTATCCAAAAGATCATGATTAACACTAAATTTACCGTTTGAGGAAATTTCATATGCTTAGTTTGTTTATATATCAAGCTTCTCCAAAGGATCATGTATGTTTCTCCAAACCAACCAACCTCATCACTAACAAAAGGCTGTGTTGGTTAGTTAAACCCATATCTTTTTCAAGTTAGATGATTAATTAAACTAATGATAAAGTGGCGCAACCTAATATGACTAGTTAAATCTTTCATGAAAATTTGTCCCTAATAATTTTCCTAACTAAGCATGTGATACTTGCCAAAATCAGTACTCATTTTAAACATATGAATTGAACTTACATGCATGTTTCATCTTTCCATACAGATACAACTTTACCACCTTCTTACCAATCCATTAATCCTATGTTTTTTTAGACACTAGTCGTTTTATTTTTACATGTATTTTTATGAAAATCTGAACTTAGAATTCGAATACTGCATTATAGTTTATAGATTTATTCTTTAACAAAATTTGATGTAATCAAGATTAGTTCAGTTTAATATATATTAAATTATTATAGTTAGTGATATAAGCAAACAATAATCTTGAAAAAATGGTTTTTTTTTTAAAATTTCCAAATAAGAATTCTATATGTGGGGAATGGGGATCCATCTCTTGGGTAATTCTGTTAGTGGTTTGTATGTGGTTTAAGAGTAAGGATATATGTAAACCATTGTTTAATAACACAAGTTATACTGAATTAAATCAGTTACACCAACACGAGCTGCGATCACTGTTGATGCACCAACAAAACACTTCACATGGACTATAAACAATTTTTCAAGTTTAGATTCCACAAAGTTGTACTCAGGAGCCTTTCATGTTGGAGGTTGTTACTGGTATGTTGATTCATAGCCTTCATCTTTGGTTTTCAATGCGAGTCTCTGCTATCATTTCATTCTAAGATCAATATTTGAATTATGAGAGACTGCACACATTGTGTTTTGCATGGATATAGGCGCCTGCTGATATTCCCAAAAGGAAACAATGTTGATGACCATTTGTCAGTGTACCTTGAGGTTGCCGATTCCTCATCGCTACCTTATGGTTGGAGTAGATATGCTCAGTTTAGCTTCTTCATTGTTAATAATAGTAATAATCAGTCATCGATTAGTAAAGGTTAACTTAACCTTTTTATTGTGATATTTAACAGAGGTTGCCACTTGCGCATATATCTTTAGGCCTTAATTAACAAAATCACTTTATTTATATTTGTCTCCAGATGCACAACACGAGTTCAGTTCAAGAGAGACTGATTGGGGTTTCACTTCATTTATGCGTCTAAGCAAGTTAAGACTGTTTTATCTTGCACATGATACATTGACACTTAAAATGAATATTACAGTCGGATTACATGACTCAAAGAAGGAAACTGGTTATGCGGGGCTTACATATCAAGGTGCTACGGGCTATATGAACTCCATTATACAGACATTATATCATATCCCTTATTTCAGGAAGGTCGGTGATCTTACTATATAAAATTAAATCACTAAATTCTCACTGAAATATTGAAAGAACTTTACCTTGTTAATTAGGCTGTATATCATATGCCGACAAGTGAAAATAGAAGCCTGTCTCAGGCTTTGCAGACTTTATTTTATAAACTCCAATGCAGTGAGACAAGCATCGACACGATAGACTTGACAAAGTCTTTTGGTTGTGATTCTTTTTCGCATCACGATGCTCAAGAACTCAATAGATTTCTATGTAAAAATCTTGAAGAAAAAATGAGGGTAATTAGTTATTTTGAAATCAAACTTTGAACATGTTTACTACTCTTACATATGTATACACTGAAGTATTGTTAGCTGCACAGGGAACTGTTGTGGAGGGTACCATTCAGCATTTATTTGAAGGACACCTTATAAAATATATTGACTACCAATCAACCAGAAAGGAGTCCTTTTATGGTAGAAATCTCATGAGAGATTAAAAGATCACATATATTCATTTAGTTTCTTACTGATCTGTATATTGTGTTAGATCTTCAGCTTGATGTCAGAGGTTGCAGGGATATTTACGCTTCTTTTGACAAGATTGTCGGAGTAGAACGCCATGGAGGTGATGGCAGATATCATGCTCAACAAAAAGGGTTACATGTGGGGATACTTAGATGCTCGCTTCTTGATTTTTATTAATCTATTATTTACATGATGTTTTTAGAAGTCAAATACCAGATATACATAGATAGTGTTTGGATGTGCGTTATAAAACTTGAGTTGCAATGCTTACTTCTTTTAATATTTGAATAAAGTGATAATGACTATTGGATTATTTAGACTTCAAGTTTACTGGTTCCATACATTCTACAACAATTTTTTTATAAGAATTATTATAGTTATCCCTTCATCCCTCTTTTCTCACTAAGAGATTCATTGTATGCAATACCATTATGAAAATATGAGTATTGGAATTGTAAACAATACTATATATTAGAAAATACTTATGCTTTAGAATTGGATAATTCAGCAAAATAAGAGGCCCTTGTTCATTTACCTCGAAGCAGTTGAAATTTGATTACTAGTATTACATTTCACTTGAAAAACATCCAAACACTATCTATTGCAATTGTGCATGCACGACGTGCCCTAATTAATTTAATTATCTATTCAAATGTATTTCAAAGTAAATTACGAAATTTCATTTTGTGTGTTTGTTTGTGTTGCGTTTTACACTTTTACGCCTACTTTTTAGCATCTTGATGTTCACAAGTGTTGACCTTTACAGGAGGCAAAGAAAGGAGTCATGTTCATTGATTTTCCCCCAATTCTTCAAGTCCACTTAAAACGCTTTGAATACGATTTCGTAGGAGACACAATGGTGAAGGTCAGTCGTCATAATAACAGCTTTACTTTGTAATGTGCTATCATTTTCTTGCCTGTTTCGTGTGCAGCACCACCTATATCTTTTAATGTTGTTTACTCTTATATTATAAACATTCTATCAGATAAAAGATAGGCATAAATTTCCCTTGCAACTTGATCTTGATAGAGGGGATGGAATATATTTATCACCTCACGCAGATAGAAGTGTTCGAAACCTTTACACTCTTCATAGGTACTATTATCTATTTGCATATCTCCTTTTGTCTATTTATGTTCTTTCACAAAATAACTTTCTAAAAGTAGTGTGTTTTTGCTATTGGAGCAGTTTGGTAAACTAACAGAAATAATATTTTTCCCATATGGCCATATGACATTCTTTTCTCGCATTCAATGCTCCACACTTTTTACTAAATGCTATTTTTCTTGTGATTTTTGGTCTAATATAACTTTAATGCAGTGTATTGGTGCACAATGATGGGGTGCGTGGTGGTCACTATTATGCCCATATCCAACCAACCCTTTCTGGTCAATGGTGTGAATGAAATATATATTCATTTGCTGTTTGTTGTAGTTTCTAAATTCCATTCTTATTTATTCATTCTATTGACTACAGGTTTAAGTTTGATGATGACTTTGTAACTAAAGAAGACATGATGAAGGCATTGGATTACGGAGGCGAGGAGGGGGAGGAGGTAATTCGATACATCCATATGGATATTGATACTGTTGGTATGATTTCTTATGATTTCATTATTCTTGACAGTTTCCTCTATGGCACTATAACTCTCCATATATGCTTGTGTACATACGTGAAACTGACAAGGAGAAGATATTTTGTCACGTGGACGAGAAGGATATGGCGGAGCACCTGAGAGTAAAATATTAGATCTTTTCATATGTATATTTTATTTTCTCATACCGAACTTGCTTTATCATCTTTCAGATGAAGTTGAAGAAAGAAGAAGAAGAAGAAAAGGAACAAAAAAGAAAGGCAAAGTTATATACGATTATAAAGGTGAAGAATTACTTACTAAACCCCTCTCCAGTGTCACTATTATTTATATCATACCCTGTTATTTTACATTTTAATTGGTATAACTCACTTGCCAAATGTGCGTGTAAATATTATTTTATGAAAATTGTGTGAGCTCAGCATTTCTTTAACATAACATGATCAGGTTACTAGAGATGTGGACCTTAAAAAACAAATTGGAAAAGATATATATGTTGATCTAGTGGACCATGACAGAGTTTGTAGCTTCAGCGTCCTAAAAGATGAATCTTTTTCCATTTTTAAAGTATATCTCGTTGCTCTTTCTATTTCATATTTTTTTGGTGAATTACTAGTGGTTTCGGGTCTTAATACTATACTGATATAGTTCAGCTAAATTTCATTTTCAGGAATATGTCGCTAATAAAATGGGTGTACCAGTACAATACCTACGTTTCTGGCTATGGGAAAAGCGCCAAAATCACGGTTACCAGCTAAATAGCCCATTAACACCTTTGGGAGAAATTCTACCTGTATGTGCGTATTATTTAGGCTGTTTCTCCATCTAATTGACACATATAATTTTATTTTGGTCTTAAATCGTTGTTTTTTGGTCTATAAAAAGATTATAAATATACACATGCATGATTTAATACAAAGTAACTATATTAATTTCGAGATTCATTGCATTTTAGGTTGGACTATTAAATAAGGCTTCAAACACGGGTGACAATACAGAGGTTAAGTTGTATCTGGAAGTAGAACTTGGACGGGTATACCTCAGTGTTAATGACAAGTTTTTTTTTCCAACTATCAGTGGAGGATGAATGATACTGATTCTACATCTTATAACAGTATTTATCCTTACGAATGCAGGATTTACGCCCAATTTTACTACGTGAGAAGACTAGCTCGGATATTCACCTTTTCTTTAAACTTTATGATGCTTTAAAGGAGGAACTTCGGTATCTGTTTGTGTTTTATAAATTATTATAGATTATAGATTCGATTAGTATAAAACAAATAACTTCTTACTTACAAGTACCTGGAAAATCCTATGAATATCGCAATAATTGGTTTTTCAAAGTGTAATGAAATTATTTGATCTTAACAACAAACTAGAGCAACTCAGATTGCAATCCACATGTCCAACTCAAACGTTCATATGGTCAAATTATATATAAGCAAGCTCTTGGAAGGTTTAAAAATGTGATCAAACAGAGAAGACCTAGTCATTCTATCGATCGATGGTGGGAAGGTTTAAAGTTGCAATTCACATGTCCAGCTCAAACGTTCCTAGGGCCAAATTAGCATTTTGTCGTACATCTAAATTCATTACATGCTAGGTATGTTGGGCGGCTCTTTGTAAAGGGCACTGGAAAGCCGATAGATATACTGGCAGAGCTGAACAAAGTGGCAGGTTTTGCACCTGATGAAGAGATTCAACTATGCCAGGTTCGCTCCTCTTTCATGTTTGTTTCTTCTATTTGAATTTAATTTTCGTGTGGATCGTTAAGGGTTGTTGCTTTCATAATCTCCATTCCCATCCAGGAAATGAGCTTCAAACCGCATGTTATATGCAAACACATTGACATAATGCAAACTTTTTGGAGTAACCAGGTATATATCTGTGTTAAGGCCTCTTTTTTGGAATTTAAGTTTTTTAATCTTTTTTTTTTTGGATCAAGTACTGGCCTTATCTAACTGAAAGCATATTTTGGTTTGCATGAGTTCATAGCTTAAGGATGGGGACATCATATGCTTTCAGAAGCCTATTAAAGCCACAAATACAGAAACATGTCGCCATCCCACTGTTCAGTCTTTTCTAGAGTATGTTCAGAATCGCCAGGTATTCTATCAACCATGATGTTTAGTAAGAATCGTGTTTGGTATTCTATTTATTTCTGTAGGTGTTTGTGTCTCGATTAAGTTAAACTTAATAGCCTAAATAGTTTTGCTAACTAATGTCAAATGGTGCATACTGCATAGGTTGTATGCTTTCGCTCATTAGACAAACCCAGGGAGGATGCATTTTTCCTGGAATTGTGAGTCCTGTGATGTTTTGGTCTTTGAAATTTACTCCACTTGGTTTACTTGACCTTCTTGCATTGCAGGTCAAAACATAACAATTACAACGATATTGCTGAAAGAGTTGCTCGCTATCTAAACTTAGATGATCCAGCTACGATCAGGCTAACATCTCACAACTGCTACTCCCAACAGCCTAAATATCAGTCAATCAGGTTTCTTAGAGTGGATCATCTCATAGACATGCTGACACATTACAATGAGGTTTCATTCTTTAAAATTAACATGATTAGCATCATTCATCTTACTTTTTTATCCTTTATATAAGCTTGGTTGTTTCCTATTAAGACATCAGTACATGCACTTATAGTTTAGCTAAGTACTTAATTAATTATGATATATTGTTACAGACTTCCAATATATTGTATTATGAAGTATTGGACATGCCTTTGCCAGAGTCACATGCTACTAATGATGAAGTAAGTGTTGAGTTACATCCGTTGCTTTTTCTGCTGTGTTCCAACTTTTCTCTTATATGCTGACATGTTCTTTTAATTAATTGTTAGCCAAAGCAAAGCAATTCAATGACCTTAAGACGAAGGAAACAGTAGCAACTTGTTACAGATTGTATCTAAAAGCCCAGCAAATTTTATAGAAGAAAGTCAAGAAGTGGTGGAATGGTATTTGGATAAAAAGAACACATCCAAACACACCCGCCGTAAAGTTTGGTTGGCCTTAGGAGTGTCGCATTTAATGTATTCTTGCATCAACTTCAATTATACTAAATGTGATGCTGTGCAAAGGCTTGTATATTAATAATGAAAAAGATAACACCTTTAAAACAATGTGAATAAAACCCAATAATAAACGAGACAACAAGCATTCACAACGCATATAATGAGGAGCAGACATACATACCCCTGGCTAATGTATGACAACCAAGGCTGTGTTAGCGGTTTCGTCCGAAAGCATTTCCGATGTGGGTTTGGCGGGTGGTTATCTGTTCTCTATGGTCTTTCCCCAAAGCAAAGCAGACCCTCAATGGCCGTCCTAATAAAGCCTGTGACATAAACAACCATGTGGGCAACCAAATAATACTCTCTGATATCAAAATGCAGGTGATATGTAAATGGGTATAATTACGTAACCTTCCCATCCATGGCGTCTTTAGCTGAAGTGGCTTCATCTTCTGTTGAGAAATTCACAAAACCAAAACCTCTGGACCTACCACTGTCTTTATCATACATGATCCTTACTGCGTACAATATGACACCCAAGTTACATCACATGTAACATCACCCTTCTTTTGTAAAATTGAAAACGATAGACAAATGATCATTCAAGACAGATGCCTGATGATGCTTCTAACGCATTGGTTAAGAAACAAACATTATCCATCAACATATACACACGCTAACAAAGTTCCGCTTGGATAGTGGTGTGTACAGAATTGGCAGCTTATTCGCATCTAACATTGTCTTATCAAATTGGGGATGGCGATTCAGGACAATAAGTAATGCAACATGAAATAAAGTAATCCAATCGAGACATGGGTCTTTTGTCCAGACGCTAAAATCAAATGCGAAAAATGTAACAAGGAACATTGAACCGGGAATGGCGTCGAAATTTAAGAGGAGGAAATGAGCAGGCCAGGGGTCCAAAAACCACCTTCTCAAACAACTCTGATGGTTGGTTATATGTTCGCTAAATTCTCATTTAAGTCAATAGGGGTTCTAATTGATCAAGTTTGTCATTAAGACGTCAAGTTTTTGTTGTGGTGAGTGGCATATATGTGGCTCCTACCTGGTTCAATATCCATATGCAAGGCATGTAGTATTTACACATAGTAGCCGCCCCTTTTTCTATTCTACCTTTAACTAGTTTGTTTTTATAAAGCTCATGTTTCAAACGAAAATTTCTTTCTGCGAAAAGTTGTCATGTTTTTTCATCAATCAGACATTCAGACCTCGAAAAAGTTAGGCACACACAACACTGCAGTGGCCACACCAACTTTATCCGGTTTGAGTATGCGGGCCAGTTAGCTCAACTCCCATGAGTTTGATACATGCGTTGTCCCACATCGCTCACGAATAGAGGAGATGCTGGGTATTTTTTAACACAACATATTATCAATGAAGCATTTTATCGAACAGTTGGCGAACAAAACAGTAACAAATACTGTAATATCAAAACAAAGCTTCAAGTAATTTAATTTAAAGTAAATATACTATAAATTACCTTCAGATACCTGACCAAATGAAGAAAAAACTTCTTTTAATGATTTTTCATCCACTGACCATGACAAACCTACAAACCACCCCATATTTATTTATTAAAAACTGTGTTTAGAATATCATAAATATAATGATAATAAATCAATCAGTGTATGCGATCACCTGCTACGAAGAGTTTATTATTATTGTTGGAAGAAGTGAAAGAACGTAAGTGTGTAAATGATGACGTCATTACTTGTTTAGCAAACTGCATCATGCTCATTTCTGGTGAACGATTTAAACGAAGGTGATTCTAATTGTTACTTGGTACATGGCATGTTAAAGCAGACTTATTGGCATTAATAAAAATACACATTACATAAAATAAACTAAAATTTAAAACTAAACGGTGTAAACAAAATAAGGACTAAAAGTGTAAGAAAAACACTATCAAAGACTAATAATGTCAACTTATATAGAAACAATGTTTGAGGTGAAAAAGTAAAGTAGTCTTCTTCCTCTTTTTGCGCGTCTTCTTTCTTGCCGATGTATCACCAACTTATAAAAAAACGCTTTCAACTATGCAAAACAGCCACAAAACACTAACAAAACAAACACACACAAACATAAAATACACGCACATAAACACAAAACCAAAAAGAAAAAAAAGAAAAATAGTATAGCGTGGGCTGGTGACTACGACGCCAAAAGGTAGGTGCGAGTCACGGTATGGGGTCTGGCACTGTGGAGTGGGCTGGTGCCATGGCGCCACTGTACCGATAGCTCTAACACTTTTGAAGTGTGTGTGTTGCCTTTACAATAATGTAAATTAGGTTAAAAATATTATGCAAAATAGTTATCTAAACGTTTAATATATTACCCATTTAAGATAATTTTTAATTTTAATGCTTTTTTTCGAGAAAAATATGTGTACACGTTCATATAATTGTTTACAGGATAAATTTTTAGTGCCCCTAAACGGTCGCCCACTTCCCACACTCTTAAAGACGGTCCTGCATCCATACAAATTTTTCAAAAATAAACTCACACAATGATGGGTCAAGATAATTTATGGTATTATATCTCTCGCTTTTAAACTTTTTCTCTAATTTCCATCCAGAAATTGACATACACATTATTGCGCATATTTTCGTTTGGAAAAGTTGTGTGGATGTAAAATTACTCTTTTTCTTTTGTAAAAATTAAAGAAAGTAGTAAACGATCGAGGCTTGTGTTTAACACGGTCTTTTAAAACAGGCTTGCTGTTTGTTCCTTAAGGTACATCAACCAAAACGAATGTACACATGATGAACGTGACAAACTTGTCTGGAATATCATGAAATCGATGGTGTGTTCTTGATCGAAGATGCTGAAAACGTTTACAGAGATATGTGTTTTTGTGTGTCAAAACCGGGCTAATGTCTTTAATAGTGCAAAGTTAGCTTCATCACAAAGACTGAGCACAACGAAATATATTTCATTTGTGAATCAGTAATACACATTTACAATTATGAAAAAAATATATTTTCCAAGTATTACACAGTGTGGATATCGTTGTTTCTAAACCTTGATTAATAAGTTCTTGTGTATAACTATCGGAGCTGCATTCGTATCCAAAGGTCACAAACTTGGAACCCACTTTTGCAAAGAAATTCGATTTTCTACAGTACTCTTTACACGTGCGGAGGTTTTGGAGTAAAGACAATCAAATACAATTCGATTAAGACAAACAAGGACATGTATATAAATATATCTTCACCAAATGATGCTGGATGCATATTTATTTTCAATTTTTGTGTTTCAATTCAGTCACTTTAAAACATGATATTACATTAATATTGAATCTTTTTTGGACTCTATAGCTCTTTGCGCATCTCTAGCTCTTCATGGAGAACGCAAATTTCACAAATCAATACTACTGTTTATATGTATTAGTTAGAGCATTCGGTACCATAACACCATTAACACCGACACATCGGCGCCACATCAGCTTTAATACCATAACACCAACACCCCAAAATACCCTTGTAATCATAAGACCATTAACATCACTTTTTGGGACCCACCAATTTTTCTTTTTTCCAATTTTTAAAACAAATTAATTTTCACTAAATACAAAATAAAAATCCAAAAACATTTTCTTTAAAAGTTACAAAAAAAAGAATGTTGAATATGTTAACCAATCAATGAACCAAATAATATATTTTCAGCCCATTAAACATTTTCAGCGCAACCAATAAATCTGTTAACATTTATCAAGGCCAACCAAGTGCTCTTCTTCTTCATCTTACCTGCACACACAGTCACACACACACTTATTCACACACAAAAACGCATACACACACACACCAAATAAACACAAACACACACTAAAAAACACAACATAAACACATACCCATTTAATTAAGTCGAAAAAAAAGAAAAAAAGGTTGCAACGGCCGTTGGTGGGATGACGCCCAGCCCAACGCCGTTGGGTTTTGGTCGACGTCGTTATGGTAACGCCGGCAACGCCGGTGCCAGCTAGGCATAACGCCAAGCTCGGCGTTACCGTATCTAAAGCTCTTATAATTATGTTTTTATTATCGACTAAATTACAAACAAATTATATTTCAAAAAAAATTACAAACATATTAACTTGTTCAACATATTTTTACTTGTTGCATTAAAAATAGGAAATTTTATGTATATATCGTTTAATTTACGTTTTGTTTTTAGATAATGATTTTGGTTTGAAAATTATCTTTAATATTCAAGCAAAATCCCGTGTCATAAGATTTTTTTAGTTTTAGAGCTCTGTACATGCTGTTTTGACATAAGTCGCACTAAAAGGTTTTTACATAATGTTGAAAATTTAGTTCAATTGTGGGTTCAGTTCATACCGGATAATAAGAATGGAGGTACAAAGTGTACTTCCATAGGTCACTGAACACCTTGACTTTGATAGTGGTAAAAGGGAATTCAAGTCGCTGATGAAGTTAAGTGAGTTCACTTTTCAGTGAGTGCAACTCTAGACTGAATGATATTCATCAGTGTGATAGCTTTAGCTTTGTATTCCCTGAGTAGTAAGCTGAAAGACACCATCAGGGAGTAATCCATCAGTGGATGTATCCTTAACGGGTTATCTCATCAGTGAGTCTTTTCAGTGTGAACACTTCAGCTGGTGTGCTCTTCAGTGACCTAGCTGAATGACCAGGACACTAAAGCATTGACCTCGCTGGAATGAATTCAACTAACTTGTAACAACTTTGACCTATTCTAGTGGCAGGTTTGACTGCATTTAATGACCACGTTTAAATTGGTCATGTAACTACTAATTATTAAACCTAATTAGTAATTAAAATATTAAAACTAATTGATTGAACTAAACTAGGGACTAACGGTGCAAAGGGGAGAAAAAGAATAACTGAGCTAAATAACTAACGGGCTAGACTAACCAAACACAAAAAAAAGTTGAAAGTTACACAAACAGACCCTGAGACCAAACCGATAACAATTAAGAGCTCCTTTTAAAGCTTAAAAATAATGAAATTTTATAAAAGTGCTTATTATCAAAAGACTTAAAAGAGCAAAGAGTAAAGGGAAGCTAGTGGGAACAAAATTTAATAAAGGCTACTTGGGCTAAACTGCACAAATTAAGCTCAATAAAGCTTGATCTTAAAATTGTTTACAGAAAAGTGAGGTTTTGGCTTATCTTCACCATTAAACACTACAAATGCTCATATAAAACCAATCCTAAAAAGGAAAAAGAATCTAGATAGCTTATGATGTGCTGTAATCTAAATAAGAAAGAAATCTAAAACCTAGAAATGCTTTTAATCTACTGAAATTAAGTCATGAACAAGCAAACTACAGGAAATATGCACAATGAGTATACGCTAGAATCAAATAAGCTAAAAAACCTTAATAAGCTAAACTGGGCTCTAAAACTTAAAGGACATTATAAAATACTTATAATCAACTACTTAAGCATTAACAAATCTAAGTTCATAACTAAATTGACAAATTGAGATCCTCAAAATTTCTAAGTACTAGTTTTTGATTTTTTGGCTTTTTTAAGAAACTTTTACAGCAAAATTACATATGTTATAATAAGCTTGTAAAAATGAAATTTAAGACCTTAAACTTATATAATCTATATGAAAACTTAACTATCTACTGAAATTGTAAAAGCTTAAAAACTAATTGGATCATAGCTTAAAATGGTAAAGAGAGATTCACGGTATCAATTGTAGTTAGTACCGTTGGTTTATCGCGCTTCGATGAAGTACCCTGTGGCGGTGACTATCTTCTAAAAAGCCATTTCCTTAGAAATTTTGAATTCTAACTTATAAAACCTGAAAAAAACTATTTTTAAATGAAACCTTAGCTACTCAAGCAAATAGTAACATAGTGAAATTGACGTTTAGAGTTCAAAGTGCACTAAACCAACACTCCTAATCATTATGTACAAGATAATAGAAAAACTTTTCTAGATTGTAACCTATAATAAAGGTCAGCAGAAACTACCAGATAAAAACTAGCTTAAAACAAACTTATTAACAAAACTTAAACTAAATAAGCCTTAATCTTATCTAGACATATTACATATGTTTTTTGGTTTTTAGAGGTTTTAAGACAAATATATAAAGACTAAAGATCCTAAATATTTACTCAAAAACAGATAAGCAACTATGACTATTAAGCTAAATAAAGTAAATTAACACAAATAACAAAGAACATAAGCAAATAAGCAGAAGTGAACATGTTAAAGCTATAACAATACTTTAAAACTAAATTAGAGAGTAATGAAAGAAACTTGACTATATATATAACCTTTAGCTAAACAAAATGGTTACCAACTAAGGAAGCAACAAGCTCCCGATCCTTTATTAATAAGCAAGGTTTAAGTCCTTGGGAACTCTTCCAAGTAAGTTCCCCCCTTCCAAAAGCTCTAATCCATTAAGATCCATGTAAGGAATAAACTGATTTAAGGTTTTAGATAAGATTAATAGGAATTCAATAAGGCTCTATTTACAGCTTTATAGACTAGAAAGAGCTTATAAATGAGCTTAGCTTATTGAGACAACTTAGACTTATTAAGAGAGCCTATAAGAGCTTTTAAGTAGAGCTTCTGAAACATGAATTAAACAACACTTAAAGCCTGAATTTCATTAAATTAAAGAAACTGATTACATTACTTGATAAAGGAAAATTTACATTTTAAGAAAATACAAATATAGACTACAAATTACTAAAAACCTAGATTAGAAAAAGAAATCCGATGTCGTGAGAATGTGCTCGACAGAGAGCATAGCCTGACTGTAAGAGTTCTAGCCCTCCTGCCTTCTCCCCATCCTTTGTAGAATCCGTGACGCAATTAGTTCTTCAATCATTTGATCATCAATTGTAGCCGTTGATCAAATTGTGTGTATCTAAGGACGCCATCATGTCATTCCCTTGATTGCACGATATTTGTGCTAGTTTGTGATAGTTTAGGCACAAAACCCACATAAACTTGTCTTCTCTTCATTGTTGTCGTGAGCTCTTCTTGAGTGTGAGCTTAGTAAGACTCTGTGAATTGACTTCATAGTTGACCCTGCCATTTGAGTAGCTTGAGCTTTCCTTGAAATTGACCAACGCAAAAAACCCTTTAATTTGAGAGAACCCCTTTGATTTGTAGTAAAAGTTAAAAACGGGGAAGACTGGTGAACATAAAACGGCTTCGTCGCCTTTTTGAAAGTGTAAAAACTGTTATAACTTTGGGGAGTTTTGCAGCATTTGGTCCTATGTCTTCCCTTTCTTCTCCTTTTCTAGTTGTCAAATAACATTTCGAGAAATGCAAGATGGTCCCCTTGTGGTTGTTAAAAAAGAAATTGGAAAGGATTTTGCTTTTGGGTCTTTCGACTTTGTACTCATCTGATGTTCTCAGTTTCCATGCGTGCTTCCTTTATGTAGCTATTTTATTGTGATTTTTGACTTATCCAATACCTGACATAAACAAAACTACAAATACTAAGCATATTTTTTATTTGCCAATTTTTGGTCTGTTTTGGGTTTTAATTAAGTGATTTTAGGTACAAACTCGAATATTGTATTCTACACATATCATAATTCCCTCAAACTAAACGATTGTGTGTCCCCTCTAACGTCAATATCCATCCTTATATACCTAATACACATCAAAACTTTCCCAAACTAAACCTTTGAAAAGTAGCAAAGATATCCTTTGAATGAAAGAGAGTTAAGAGATCACAAGTTAGAAAACACCCGACTTCGCCAGTTCAAATTTTTTTTCAAGCTCTTTTTAATAGACTTCTTATAATTAACTACCTAACTACAACTATTTCTGTGTAGACATAATTAATGTTGTTTCATTTAACTTCTTTATTGGTAACTTTAGGATCATAGAACAAAAAGCACAATTAATTCTAAAAGATAATTTCATCATCCCCGATTTATATATTTTCCCACCTAAACTTAGAAAACAAATCATTGGTTAATTAACAAGTCATGATACTAACACACTCATAAAATACTAAAAATGTGTACTTACTTTTTCTCACCCGGTAAATCCTACTTTGTTATGCTCAGGGACTTTATTAAGATCATAACCCACAGGGCTTCTTTAAGAACTTTGTTTCGATACTTATTAATTCCAAAAAATAAACGTAACGGTTAAGAACGCAATAATTACTTCCTACCCTTTTCAAAGATCAAATGTCATCAGATAAAAAGTCCACATCGAAGCAAACCAAAATTTGGCTTTTATTATAGGCTGAACTAAGCCAGGCACCCCAATTCATCTGCATAACCCGAAGGCTCTTTAAGACAATAATGCACCAATCTTATGTCACCTATACCCAAAGCCGCTTTAAGGCACTAAATAAGACAAAAAATATTAAGCAACATTTATTATACCACTGTCCATTAGTAGGCTACAACATACTGGGCCATCTCGCTCTGACAAGAGTAAGCCAAACAAAGTTTCACTTATGGTAAACTTCCTTGACCTTTTAGAAAGCATGTAACATCGTTGTGGAGCCGCAAGATCAGCAAAACTTTTATCAGTCCTCGATTTATTATTGAATCTTACTTATCCCATAATACCCTAAGGCTCTTAAGAATAACAAAATATTTCGAAAATAGTGAAACTGTAAATATGCGCAAATTTGAGTATTCTGAAGTTACTCAGCCTAAGCACAATGGAACTAAAGCAGAACTTCTATTAAATAATTATAACCAAAAAACACCATACAACACTATTTATTAAAGCATTTTATATATAGGAGGTGAAACAAGCTAATGGGAAACAAGCCACAATACTAATACTTATGAGCTCAAGAAATCCACTATTCTACGTTTAATATCAAGTGAACGTATAAATAACAACTTATCATTTCTATACTCTTCTTCGCCAAAGAATATCGCAACTAGAACAAACGACTGATAGCCCATATTAAACTTCTAACTCGGCATATTTAAAATCTACTAGATTAGCACAAGTTTTCAGTTTACTAAAGATTTCAGAAGTCATCATAATTAAAGTCTACATGAGACTAGCACAAACTATCATCATGAAATTGTTAAGGGAGTGAAAGCCAAACTCAACAACGTTCTATCGGGGCAATAATTACTTCTTATCTTACACACACACGGAAATATCCTTCACATTTCGTGTCTTGGACATCAGAGATTTTTTAATATTAATTTGTAAAACTAAATAACAAGACGAAAAATTTTAAAATTTTGCGTATGTTTTTGAGAGAAAACGGGTCGTGAAACAGAATTCGAATAAGCAAGCCAAGCCTCCCAAATCGATAGTATTCCCTTCCCCAACTAATAACGAAACATTTGTCCCTCAATGTTTAAAGTCGGTCATCTACGTAAATCTAAGCCGTATATGATATATCATAGATGAAACGTTAATATCAGTAATATGAAGGATATGGATCTCCCCAAACTAATTTCTCACAAAGGATGAGAAGCTCGAGTAGAACGGGATAAATCAACCGGACACGAGAGTCTTCAATAATTCGTTGGGAGAATCCTGCAAAAATCACAATAAACAAGCACAAACATCGAGAAACCGGAGAAAGTACAAGCCTCTCTCAACACAACACATGGAGAAAATAGTAAAATAAAAAAAAAAGATAAGCAGGGGGTGGTGAAACTCCTCACGAAGCGGCTTGTTTTTGGACACCGAGTCGCAAGCTCGACTCGATCCCTGAATTTAGTTGTCCTTAGGGAAAGTCTGGAGGTCCGAGATAACCAATGGTGGTGTATTTCTTCTATAGTAGTGCTTCAAACGATGACAATTGACTTTGAAGTTCGAACCATCGGCATGAGACAACTTGGCAGTGCCATAAGGATAAAAAACTTCATAATATTGAAATGGTTCCGGATACCATCGCTGAGCTTGTCTTTCTGGAGAAATCTTTATCGGATTAAAAGCAATACTTGATCACCAACTTGAAGATTCGGTTCTTAGCTTGGAATCCGTGCTAGCTTCGTTGTCCTTCTACTGTAGATTACGAATTTCTCATAACTTGATCATGAAACTTGCTGATTTTTCATTGAGTTTTAAAGCTTTTGATGAATCCGCCCGCGGTCTTGTATAATCGTAGTTGGCAGTGCTTAAGAGCCGCAATATCCTTGTGTTCTAGCTCAACTGTAGTGACATGCTTATCCATAGACTATAACTTGTACGGAGTGCATCTCAATGTGGGGTCTTGTGAAGCGGTCTAAAAGCCCTTATAGCATCTTCTAGGTTGTCGACCATGAGGCACATTTTCTCCTACCGTCCTCTCGGTGTGCGCATCCAAAATTCTTTTTGAGACCTCGATTCCGTGGACTTCAACTTGACCACTTGTTTTGAGGGTGGTAAGGAGTTGAAAGAACGATGAGTGACACATATTTTTACAAACTCTTGCAAGACAGTATCGTTAACAAAAAATAAGGTATCCCACTATCGCTTATATTGCTCTCAGGAGCAACCGAATCGGGAGAAAAAGGATTTAAGACTTAACAACTACCCTAGCATCGTTAGTGGCGGAGCTCTTTCGCTCAAACCCATTTTAAAAGGTATCGACCTACTAGAATAATTTGTTTCCCTCTAGATGATGGAAATGTCTATAAAGATCGATACCCCAAACATCAAAAAGTCACTACTTGGGAATGCAATCGGGGAAGCATCTCATCACGATGAGAAGATTTTTTGCCTTGTCTTAGACATGCATCCCAAATTTGATCATCGTAGGCATCCTTATAATTTGTAGGCCAAAAGAAAATCCGGCGCAAATCACTTTCGCGACTGGTGATGTTTGCACTGTGATGGCCCCCGTGGGGAATCCTATAGGCAAGCGTTGAGAATTTCAAGAGCTTATCTTGCCAAAAACACAGCTACATTATTTGTATCCGAACATGTACGAAAAGATAATGATCATCCCAACAGTAATGCTTTACATACTTGGAAAAATTTCTCGTTCTGCTAGATCTTCATTCCTGTGACAGAAAATTCCCTGCGTGTTAGTTTGCGAAGCCGGCTAACCACGGGTACATTCCGTTGATATAATCACCGAGATTTTTTCTAAGGAAATGTTTCTTAATATCTTTATTCTCCAAAACATCTTTGCAAGGATTCTCGATCTTGACAAAAGAATCGGCGGCTAGATTTTCACTTCCTTTCTTGTCGAGAGAATGGTGATATCGAATTCCTTGTAAGAGAACACCCGATCGAAATAAACCTTGGCTTGGCATCTTGATTGTTCAGAGTATTTCAAATCTATGAACGGTATAAACAATAGCTTTTTAATAAACATGATATGGCCAAAACTTTTCAAAAGCATACACTCAACTGAATTACGGCAGCATCTCCTTCTCCTTGTAGTGTAATGTATTTGAGCTTCGATCATCGTCTTAACTAGCATAATGAATTGGGTTGAAAAATGCTTCTCTTACTTGTCCCAAGAACCGCACCAATCGCATAATCGCTTGCCTCACACAGTTAATTCAAAGGTAGGTTTCCAATATCCAACAACCTAAGATCGGAGCTTCGTAAGACTTCTTCTTAAGGTTTCGAAAGCATTCGATACAATCTGAGAAAAATACAAATGGGTGTGTCTTTTCGTGAGCGAAAGGTGAGTTATTGGTCTAGAAATCAATAAATATGGAAATGTAACGACGATAAAATCCTGCATGACCTAAAAACTTCTAACTCTTTAAACGGTAATCAGGAATGATAGAGTTTAGCAATCCACATCGAGACTTTGCCTCGTCGCCTCAAATTCTGAACTATAGATAACTTATGGGACCTAAAACAATACCTCTTTGACACATAAATGACATTTTTTCCCCATTAAGGACAAGATGTGTTCCTACACATCTTTAACATTCGTTAAAAGATAAAAAGACATGATCATAACAATCACCAAAAACGGAAAATCATCCATAAACACCTCATTGTCTCCTCTATCATATCGTGAAAAATCGCCATCCTATACAACGCTAAATGGTTTCCAGGAGCATAACAAAATCCAAGTTGGAATAGGCATACGGACGATAAGCAAAAGTTACCATACGGGCATGTACATGTACGTTTTCTCGTTGATCAGAGGAGGATCATAGTAATCGTGAAAATATCCTGAAAAACCACTAAGAAACCATAGCATTCATTGCCGGCTATAGACGTCCCTAGCATTTGATCCATGAACCGGGAAAAGGGAAATTGAATCTTTACGATGTTGCTTTCTTTAAGTTATCCTATAATCGATACATACTCCATCCATCCGGTATCTAGAGCGTGTCAAATTAAATTCATTATCCTTCATTTGCAATACGACGATCATTCCTCCATTTTTTAGGAACACTATGGATTGGACTAACCCACGGGCTGTCAAGATCGAGTATATCATCCGACATTAAGAAGTTTAATCAACCTCCTTCTTTTTATGACTTCATGAATTTTTTCGGTTCACCGTCTTTTCTGACGTTGCACCGATAGGTTTACAATCGTTTTCCAATCAAAATCTATGAGATACCATAAAACAAGTCGAATACACTTGATATCTATTTTCCAAGCAATTGCAACGTTTTAATTGATGATTTAGAACATACATGAGAGCTTCTTTTTTTCATTATGATCGTGTTTTTATAAACCTATTAGCTATGATGACGGGTAACTTTCATTTTCTTCAATAAAAAGCATATTAAAGTAGATGAATAAGTCGTTTAACTCTAATTCGAAGGCTCTCAATTAGAAGATTGGCCTCAGAAATTCAACTTTGGCGGAAGTCATCAGAGGAAGTTAAAACGGGTCATCATTTAACCATTGATCAAGCACATAAATATCTTCCATCCGATTACAATCATCATGATCACTTTCCAAAAGAATGATGTTAACATAAAAAGTAGGCTTACGAGTTCTTTCAAATTAATTCGGAAGTAAACGGCCTTCAGACGACGAAGTGGGATTGCCTACTTAAAAAATCCATCTACTAGGAAATTCCTAAAAATCCGAAACATACTCCTCACAAATCTCATCAATATGTCAATTCGGTTTACCGATTGTCCCATATAGAGGAGAAATTTCATGGTTTTGGTCTAAATTAAAACTACATGCTAGGCTTAGTCAACACGAGTGTTTATCTCCTTCATAAACTCAATTAAGGTCCCGGCCGAGTTTCAAAAAATGACCTTCCAAGTATAGAGTACTCGGAGGAGATTCAGCTTCGAAAGTCGACAACTTACCGAAAATCGGTGAGAAATGGAAATTTTCGCAACTTTACACGAGTAGACGCCTTCTGCTAAACCTTTAGGGGTAATTATGGATCGTCTGCTAATTCTAAGACATTCATCGTGAAATTTCGGGCAATGAAAGTATTTTTCCAAATCGAAAGGGCATTAGATTATCATGCACCAAGATCCCGCCAATGGCGTATACATACGATCTCTAGTCCCCGGGAATTCACAATATAGGAATAAAAAAATTTCCCCGATCTCCTACTTTTCATAAGCTTTCTAAGGAGCAAGTGGCCCGGAACAATTTTTCGTTCAATGGAATTTTCGCTAATTCAGCATACTTTCTTATTCATTAACAAATCCCTAATCTAAGCAAAATCTCGGCATTAAAAATAAAGCATACCGATATAAACCTTATATCAAAACCAAGATCCTTGAAACATTTGAAAAATCATTTTCTATTTTGATAAGATATAGCTTTACCTCGATTCTTTTGTAATTTCCACGTCTATTGTGAAGGGTGAAGGAAGTATTAGCCTTAGGTAGCCTGCTGTGTCTATCGTAATCTCGTGTTCCGATCGAAGTCGATTTTTGAGGTAAAGCTGCTGTCCTTTTCGATAATCTCGGGTTTTCGGAATTGGTTTTAGGGATAACATGCATGTGGGTAATTTGAGCGGTACTTCTGGAAATCAGTTTGCTTCCTCATCTGGGTTATATCCTTGGTCTCTCTTTTTCCCTACTTTTTTGGGGAAGTTTTAGTTTGGATCGAGGGTCCCGTCGGAATCTACACCACTTCGGTGTGGATGTATACTCTTATAGCATCTGTCGCCCTTTGGGTTAGAATCTATTACTCGGAAGAGTACCCAAAGTGAAGATTGGCCCCCTTTTTTTTTTTTGAAAGTAAACACTAAATTTAACATGGTTTGAAGATTATTCAGTAACGTGTTTTTGGAAGATCATTATTTTGACTCAACAATAGCAGTTTGTTTGATTCTTACTGTGGTTTTAATCTTCGTTCTTTAACCTCTCCTTGTCATCGAAGAATTTGATATTGCAAATTCCTCAATCGTTTGTCTCTTCCATATAGACTTCTTGTAATTCGAAAAATCAATTGAAAAATCATTCACTTGATTATTAGGCATTTGAAATGGTTGATTTTGAAAACCTTGGTTTGAAAATTCAAAGCATGATTAACTTGACCTGAAAACACTTTGAATTTTGAAAATTGTTCCCTCGAGTTGTAAATTATTTCCCTTGGACCTTATTGTTTATAAATTCCTATTTGACCCTTGATTTTGCACCGGCCAAATCCAGGTGGTGCCATTTTGATTTTCTAACTTATCGATTCGGTGGGGGCTTGTTGAATTATATGTTTCACCTGGTTGCACAAACATTTTGGTTATTAGATCGTAGCCGACAATATAACCATGCATGAGAGCTCCACCACAAGTAACACAATTTCTCCACAACACGACCGCCTTAACCGTGGCGGGGAGTAACAACCTTATTAGAAACAATCTCGACTAAGGTCGAAGTTGATCCCGCAAGTTTGTCAATTTGTTCATGGACCGTTTTGCTAACATTTTCTCTAGAATTACCTTAGAAGCAGTTGTTAGTTTGTTTCTTCTCAATAACGCACTTTTTGACTGTGTTTTTCATTATATTCAAAGCTTCCCTAGTAGTCATAACTTTTAACAAATTTCCACGCTGCCGCGAAATTTAAAGAGTCTTGTTCGTTCTCCGGTTACACCATTATATAAAAGGTATCCAACTGAGTTAAACGTCCGAAAAATCCGTGTCAGGACGCGCTGCATCGAACATACTTTAAAAGGTGTGTGCGGAACGTTCCCAACCGCTTCACTAAAAGAAATCAGTCGAATTCTTGTGAAAAACAGAAGTTTTTGTTCTTAAGGTGAGTGATTTTTGAAGGGGGAAAAATTAGGTTGACGAACTTTGGTAACGAAATCAATCCCAAGTCAAAATTTAATTTGGGGTTCTTTCCTCGGTAACCTAAGTTTAGCGGCTTCCTCGAGCGAATAAGGAAACATCATAAGCTTAATCACATCATTAGGCACATTCCTAACACGTAAGGTCGAAGTGATCCTTTTGAAACTATATATAGACATCCGAGGATTCTCACTTTCTAATTCATGAAACGTTCGCTTGACCAATTGAAGCAAATTAGTTTGATCTCGAAGTGATCGCGGCATTCTGATTTCGGTAAAACAATATCGCAAGACACCGTAGTTTTGATCCATTCACTCTTTAGTCTCCAACCCCTTTATTGGTGTCCCCTTCATCCCCTCCAGATTTAGAAGAGAGCCCCCTGCATTGTCGCGGGGGGGGTGGTCGCTGAGCATCCTATTTAGAAACCTTCTCTACTCTCTCTCTCTCATCTTCCTCTACTCTTCGTAACTGTCTCTTATGATCTCAATTCTCTATCCGGCTCCCTCAACGCTCTCTGGTGTCAGTCGATTCTCATCAATCTCCTCCCTCCCTTCTCTCTCTCAATCCAACATCCTCTCTTCGCTTTCATCGCACTGCCTCCATAACTACCTTAGCTTATCGGACTCATCTGAACTTCCCAGCCCCAACCACCCCCCCCCCCTCCCCACTCCGTAACCCGCTGGTGGTGCACGGAGTAATTCCTTCATAGTTCGATCCGCCATCGCGACTATGGTTGGTCCGGAATTTTGCTCTTGTAAATTCAAGGTTCAACAACAACCCGGGAAGGGTTTGTTGTTGATAGACGACGGTTACGGTTCCGAGTGTTTGCAAGCGAGTGCCATGCACTTAACAAGGAAAAATTAAAAAGAAAAATCTAAGAATTAAAAGTAAAATTTTTGTCACACTAATATATATATATTTTTTTAGCAACAACAAATATTCAACGGTTACACAAAACTTAAACAAATAATCAACTACGTTTCACGGTAACTCTCCGAAAATGCTTTTCAAGGTGCGCGTACTTTGTAAGACAGCAAACGGCAAGTGCTAAATCTTAGTGCGAGTATGAAGAACTAACAAGTTCACCGAAAAATTGAAATGATACACCCTCAGTTGAGAATATTATATTTTGGTATTTTAGTACCAATATAGGTGACTTTTATAATTTCTTTATTTAAAGAGGAAGATTTTTTTATATGTTTTGATTTTTTTTTATATTTTTGTATAGCTTTTACTTATACTAAAAAGAAAAGAAAAGATATATATTTTCTTTTTATATTTTATGATTTATTTTTTTTGAATTTTTGAATTCTAAAACAAAAATGAACTTTCGAGGGTGAAAGGAATCTTCACACTTATCAACAAACACAAAACGAGAAGAATTCGTTAACTCAGATCCCCCGGCAACGAGGCCAAAAAATTTGATACGCGTTACAAAATACACTATTAAATATTTATCAACTAAGACAATAAATAAAATCCATAAGGAAAATTCACACTTACAAATATATATATATATAATATATGATATACGTATCTTTACCGGGAAGTATGATTTCCCGAGTCGTTTTCCCAATGATTTAAGAAATTGAAACCTCGCTTGATATTGGATATTGATTTGAATGGGTTCGAAGATTGATTTGGGTTTTCTATTTCTACTAATTAAAACGAGCAATTAAAAACAATTAAAACACTTAACAAATATCGGGGATTGAATTAAACGTGACAATTAAGCGAAATAGACTAAAATTAAACCCTAATTATTAATTAAAATATTAAAACTAATTGATTAACTAAACTAGGGACTAACGGTGCAAAGGAGAAAAAGAATAACTGAGCTAAAGTAACTAACGGGCAAGGACTAACCAAGACACAAATAAAATTTGAAAGTTACACAAACAGTCCCTGAGGCCCAACCCGATAACTACTAAAGTCCTTTTAAAGCTTAAAAATAAGTTGAAATTTAAAAGTGCTTATTATCAAAAACTTAAAAGAGCAAAGTTGTAAAGGAAGCTAGTGGGAACAAAATTAATAAAGGCTACTTGGGCTGAAACTCACAAATAAGCTCAATAAGAGCTTATCTTAAAATTGTTTACAGAAAGTGAGGTTTTGGGCTTATCTTCACTTAAACAGCTATCAAATGCTCAAATAAAACTCAAATCTAAAAAGGAAAAGAGATCTAGATAGCTTATGATGTGCTTAATCTAAATATGCAAAGAAATCTAACCTAGAAATGCTTTTAATCTACTGAAATTAAGCATGAACTAGGCAAACTCAGGAAATAAGCAAAGTAACATAGAATCAAATAAGCTAAAAACCTTAATAAGCTAAACTGGGCTCTAAAACTTAAAGGACTTATAAAACTACTTATAATCTATCTACTTAAGCTTTAAAATCTAGATTCATAAGCTAAATTAACAAATTGAGATCCTAAAATTTCTAAGTACTGTTTTTGGCTTTTTAAGACTTTTGACAGCAAAATTGACATATGTAAATAAGCGTGAAAAATTAAATTTAAGACTTAAAAAATATATTACATCTATATTAAAACATAAGTACTACTGAATTTAAAAGCTTAAAAACTAATTGGACAAGCTTAAAAGGTAAAGAGAGTTTCAGCGGTAACAAATTGTAAGTTAGTACCGTTGGTTCAAATTGAAGGTACTCCTGGTGGCGGTACTATCTTATAAAAAGCCATTTCTTTTGAAATTTTGAATTCTAACTTATGAAAACTGAATGAAAACTAATTTTAAATGAAAACTTAGCTGACTCAAGCAAATAGTACAAGTGAAATTGACTTTTAGAGGTCAAAGTGCACTAAACCAAAGACTCCTTAATCATTATGACAGATGAATAATTAAAAACTTTTTAGATTGAATCTATGAATAAGTACTAAATACCAGATAAAAACTAGCTTAAAACAAACTTGATTAACAAAACTTAACAACTAAATAAGCCTTAATCTAAGAATCAAGACCTATATTACTAGTTTTTTTGTTTGTTTTAGAGGTTTTAAGACAAATATATGAAAGACTAAGATCTAAACTAATTTAATCAAAAACAGATAAGCAACTATGAATATTAAGCTAAATTAAACTAAATTAAGCACTAATAAGCAAAGAGAATAAGCAAATAAGCAGTATTAAACATTTAAGCTATAACTAAGTACTTTAAAACTAAAATTAGAGAGTAATGTAAAGGAGAAACGTACTATAAACCTTTAGCTAAACAAAGGTATCACCAACTAAGTAAGCTACAAAGCTCCCTAGTTATTAATATCAAGGGTTTAAGTCCTTGGGATCTCTTCCAAGTTAATAAGCCTTACCAAAAGCTCTAATCCACTAAGATCCCATGAAAGAATAAAACTGATTTAAGGTTTAGATAAGATTAATACTGAATTCAATAAGCTCTATTTCAGCTTATAGACTGAAAGAGCTTTAAATGAGCTTATTAGCTTATTGAGACAACTTTAGCTTATTAAGAGAGCTTAAGAGCTTTTAATGAGAGCTTCGAAAATGAGATTTAAAACACTTAAAGACTGAATTTCATTAACTTTAAAGAAACTGATTACCAATTATAGCTTGATAAGGAAAATTACATTTAAGAAAAAATACAAATAAGACTAAAATTACTAAAAACCTAGATTAGAAAAAGATCCCCTTATTTGTTGTGAGAAAGTGTTGCTCTAATTTATGAGCTGACTTTGAAGATTCTAGGCCCCTCTTGCCTTGCTCACCAATCCTTTTAAATCTGACCAATAAATTCTTCAATCATTTATCATCAATTGTACCGTTGGATCAAATGTGTGTAACTAAGGAACGCCAGCATAGTCATATACCCCTTGATGCGACGTTTGTGCTAGTTTTTGTGAGTGAGTTTAGCACAAACCCACATAAACTGTTGCTTTTCTTTCATGTGAGACGTGGCTCTTCTTGAGTGTTAGCTTAGTAAGACTCCTTGAATTGACACATTTGAACCCTAGCCATTGAGACTTGAGCTTCCTTGAATTGACCAACGCACCCTTTAATTTGAGAAACCCCTTTGATTTGAGTAAAAGGTAAAAACGGGGAAGACGGGTGAACAGTAAACGGGCTTCGCGCCTTTTTTTGATAGTTAAAACTGTTATAACTTTGGGGAGTTTGCACATTTGGCCCTTGTCTTCCTTTTCTCCTTTTCTAGTTGTAAATAACTTTCGAGAAATGCAAGATTGGTCCTTGTGGTTGTTATAAAAGGAAATTGGCTAAGGTTTTGGGCTTTTGGGGCTTCGGCTTTGTACTCTTCTGATTCTCGTGTCCGTGCTTGCTCGTTTTTAGCTATTTTCTTGTGATTTTTGACTTATCCATACCTGCACACACAAAACACAAATACAAGCATATTTTTGCCCTTTTTGGTCTGTTTTCGGTTTAATTGGGTTATTTTAGTACAACGAATCTGTGTATACTACACTTATCAAAATTCCCCAAACCAAAACGATTGTGTTTCCCCCTCACAGCAATATCACAATGCCTTATAACCAAATACCTTCAAAACTTTCCCAAACTAAACCTTTGAAGAAGTAGCAAAGATGTCTGGATGAAGAGTTATGAGATCACATGATAAATAAAACACCACCCTACTATCCTCCCAATTTCAAATTTTTTTTAAGTCTTATTATATGATTTTTTTGAATAATTACCTACCTAACTACACTTAAATTTGTGTAGACATAATGTAATGTTTTGTCATATTACCTTATTGGAAACTTTTAGGATCATAGAACAAAAAGCACAATAAGCTGTCTAAAAAGATAATTTCATCATCTCCGCGATTTTTTACTTTCCCATGCTACTTAGAAAAACAAGATCATTGTTAATTACAAGTCATGATATAACACTACTCATAAATACTAATTGTGTACTTACTTTTCTCACCGTGAAATCTACTTTTGTATCTTCAGGATTTTATTTAAGTCAAATACCCGAAGGCTTCTTTAAAGACTTTTGTTTCGATACTTATTAATTCCAAAAATAAAGCGTAACGGTTAAGAACGCAATAATTAGCTCCTAGCCCTTTTCAAAAGATCAAATGTCATCAAGATTAAAGTTCACATCGAGGCAACCAAAATTTGGCTTTTATTAGGCTACTTAAGCAAGGCACCATTCATGTCATATAACCGAAGGCACTTTAAAAGACAACCAAGGAAATTCACCAATCAATTTGCAACCATAATACCCTTTAGCTCTTTAAGTGCACAAAATAAGACCAAAATATAAGCAACATTATATACCTTCAGTCCCTTTCGTAGGCTACAAACATCGGCCACGTCCACTGACAAGATGTAGCAGAACATATATCGACTTTGGTAACTCCTGAACCTTTTAAGAAGGCTTGTAACATCGTTGGAGCCGGCACAGATGCAGCAAACTTTTATCAGTCTCGGATTTATTATTGAATCTTACTTATCCCATATACCCTAAGGCTCTTTAAGGAATAAGCAAAATATTTGCGAATGTGATACGTATAGTATGCCAAATTAAGTATTCCTGATGTGTACTCATCCTAATCACAAAGGAACTAAAGAAAACTTCTATTAACTAATTATTAACCAAAAAACCATACAACTCTATTTATTAAACATTTATATATAGAGGTGAAACAAGCTAATGGGAGAAAAAGCCACAATTAATACTTTATGACTGAAAGAAAATCCAACGAGTTCTCTATCCTTTTAAAATCATGACTTATAAATAACACTATCATTTCTCGTTCTTCGCAAAAGAAATTCGCAAACACTTAGCCTATATAAATTCCAACTCGGCATATTTAAAATCTACTTGAGATTAGCACAAGTTTTCATTTACTAATGATTCAAGTCTTGCATATTTAAAGTCTACATGAGACTAGCACAAACTATCATCATTAATTGTTAAGGGAGAAAGCTAGAACTCAACACGTTCGATCGGGTCAAAAATTACTTCTTATTCTTACCAACGGAAAACCTACATTTTTGTCTTAACACATTTTTTTAACATATTTAACTAAATAACAAGACTGAAAAATTTAAAATTTTTGCTATTTTTGTGGGAAAACGGGTACGTGAGAACAAAACAATAAGCAAGCAACATCAAATCGATAGATTCCCTTCCCCAAACTAAAACGAAACATTGTCCTCAATGTTTAAAGTCGGGTCTATTGTGTTCACAACGTATATCTAAGAAGCCGTGTTATGAGATATTTGCAAAGATAAACGTTAATCGATAATGATGAAAGGATATGGATCTCCCCAAACTAATTTCACACAAAGGATGAGAAGCTCGAGTAGAACGGGATAAATCAACCGGACACGAGAGGCTTCAAAGAAATTGTTGGGAGAATCCTGCAAAAATCACAACTAACAAGCACACATATCGAGAAATCGGAGAAAGTACAAGCCTCTCTCAACACAACACATTGGATAAAGAAAATAGAAAGGATAAGCATGGGGTGAACTCCCACGAAGCGGCTTGTTTTTGGTCACCGAGTCGCAAGCTCGACTCGATCCCTGAATTTAGTTGTCCTTAGGGAAAGTCTGGAGGTCTGGGATAACCAATGGGTTGGTTGTATTACTTCTATAAGTATGCTTCAAACGATGACAATTGAACTTTGAGTTCGAACCACGCAAGAGACACCAATGCAAGTGCCAAAAGATAAACTTCAGTAATAGTGAAATTCCCTGACATCGGGATTTGAAGCCTTATCTGAGAGAAAATCTTAATCGGATTTAAAAAGCAATAACTTGATCACCACATTGAAGATTCGGTTCTTTATCTTGGAATCGTGTAGCTTCTTTGTCTTCTCCTTGTAGAATAGCGAATTCTCAAAAGCTTGACTCATTGAAACTTGCTGATTCATTGAGTTAAAGCTTTTGATGATCGCCCGCGGTCTTTAAATCGAATTTGCAAGCTAAGAGCCCAATATACCTATTGTTTTCTAGCTCAACTGGTAGGTGACACTGCTTTTCCCATAGACTAACTTGTACGGAGTGCATCCCAATGGGGTCTTGTAGAGCGTTCTACAGCCCATGAATGCATTATCTAGTTAGTCGTAACCAAGAGGCACAGTTTTCTCCTACCGTCCTCAACGCAAAAATCTTTGAGACCCTCGATTCGTGACTTCAACTTGACCACTTGTTTGAGGGTGGTAAGGAGTTGAAAGACGATGAGTGACACCATATTTTGACATAACTCTTGCAAACTTATCGTTACAAAAATAGGTCCCACGATCGCTTATGATTGCTCTCGGAGCACCGAATCGGGAGAAAAAGGATTTTAAGAACTTAACAACTACCCTAGCATCGTTAGTGGGGAGCGCTTTCGCTTCAACCCATTTAGAAAGGTAATCGACGGCTACTAGAATATATTTGTTTCCTCTAGATGATGGAACTGGGTCCTATAAAATCCGATACCGACCAAACATCAAAAAGTCACAAACTTGATTGCATTCCGAGCATCTCATCACGATGAAGATTTTATGCCTTGTCTTTGACATGCATCACAAATTGATCAATTCGTAGGCATCCTTATAAATTGTAGGCCAAAAAGAATCCGCGTCAAATACTTTCCAGAGCTGTGATGTTGCACAAAGTGATGCCCCCCCGGTGGGTCCTTATGGCACGCCTTGAGAATTTCAAGAGCTTCTTGGCCAAAAACACATCTACGGATTATTGATCCACCCCCAGCCCATCACATTTATAACGAAAGAAGCATAAGGATCATCCCAAAAGTAATGTTTTACATCTTTGAAAAATTTCCTCTTCTGCTGAGTCGTCATTCCTTTAACTAAAAAATTCCCTGCATGGTAGTCTGCGAAGTCGGCGAACCATAGGGTACTTCCGTTTGATATAACTCCGAGAGTTTCTAAGGGAAAGTGTTCGTTAATATCTTTATTCTCCAAAACATCTTTGTAAGGATTCTCGAGTCTTGACAAATGATCGGGGCTAGATTTTTCACTTCCTTTCTTGTCGAGAATGGTGATATCGAATTCTTGTAATAGTAACACCCATCGAAGTAACCTTGGTCTTGCATCTTGTTTGTTCATGAGGTATTTCAAAGCTGAGTGATCGGTATAAACAATGCTTTTAGATAAGACAAGATATGGCCGAAACTTTTCAAAAGCATACACTACGGCGAGCATCTCCTTCTCCGTTGTAGTGTAATGAATTTAAGCTTCGGTCATCGTCTTACTAGCATAATGAATTGGTTGAAAATGCTTCGTCTTACGTTGTCCAAGAACCGCACCAATCGCATAATCGATTGCATCACACATTAATTCGAAAGGTAGGTTCCAATCCGGGACAACTAAGAATCGAGCTTCGGTAAGCTTCTCTTAAGGGTTGTTTCGAAAGCATCGATACAATCTTGAGAAAATACAAATGTGCAGTCGTTTTCGAAGAATGTGAGTTAGAATTGGTCTAGAAATCTTGGAAAAATATAATGAAAGACGACGATAAAATCCGGCACTGACCTAAAAAACTTTCTAACTCCTTAAAACGTATACCGATGAGAGAGTTTAAAGCAATCACTTCGACATTTGCTCGGTCGAACCTCAATTCCGAACATGGAGATATCTTATGACCTAAAACCCCCCCAAAAAATACCTTCTTTACACATGAAATGACATTTTTTTCCCAATAAGGACAAGATGTGTTCATCACATCTTTTTTAAAACACTCGATCCCAAGATTAAAAAACATAATCCAAACTACACCAAAAACGGAAAAATCAATCCATAAACACCTCCATTGTCTCCTTCTATCATATCGTGACAAAATCGCCATCATACCACGTTGAAACGAGGTTCCGCGGAGTACAATTACATAATCCAAATGGCATACACGATAAGCAAAAGTACCATACGGTCATGTAACGGTTCGTTTTCACTCTTGATCATTGAGATCAATTGGAATCTGAAAATATCCTGAAAAACCATCTAAGAAACAATAGAATTCATTGCCGTGCTTACAAGACATCTAGCATTTTAGAACCATGAAACTGGAAGGAAAATGATCTTTAACAAGGAGGTTGCTTTCGTTAAGTTTTTCCTATAATCGATACATAACTCTCCATCCCGGTAACTAGACGTGTCAGAAAATTCACATATCTTCATTTGCAACGACGATCATTCCTTCCCTTTTTTAGGAACACAAATGATTGGACTAACCCACGGCTTCAGAGATCGAGTATTATCAATATCCGACATTAAGATTATTAAATCACCTCCTTCTTTATGACTTCATGAATTTTTTCGGTTCACCCGTCTTTGACTTTGCAGCACCGATGGTTTACAATCGTTGCCCATCAAAATCATATGAGTACAAACACAGGTCGAACCCATGATACTTATTTTTCCCAATCAATTGCCACGTTTGAGATTTAAAGAACATTTAAGAGAGCTTCTTTTTGATCGTTATTTTTAAACCTTTAGTAGCTTATGATGCGGGTACCTTTTCATTTCTTCCAAGAAAGCATATTTCTAAGTGAGATTGATAAGTCTTTTTAACTCTAATTCCGAAGGCTCACCAATTGAAAGATTTGGCCATCAGTAACTACACTTTGCTTAAGGTCCATCAAACAAGGAAGTTGAAACGGTCACATTTACCATTGTTCAAGCACATAAATATCTTCCTCCGATAACAATCATCAGATCCTTTCCAAAGAGAAATGATTTACAATAAAAATAAGCATATGCGATTCTTCCAAAGTAAATTCGGAAGTAAACGGCTCAGACGTCGAAGTGGGATTGCCACTTGAAAAATCATCACTAGGAAATACCTACTATTCCCGAAACATACTCCTCACAAAACTCATCAATGATGGTCATTTCGTTTACCGATTTGTCATTAGTAGAGGAGTATTTTCAGGTTGTCTAAATTAAAAAGTGACAGCTTCGTTATCAACACGGAGGGTGATTTCTCCTTCATAAACATCAATTAAGGTACGACCAGTTTTCAAAAATGACCTTCCAAGTATAAGAGGTACTCGGGGATCAGCTTCGAAATCGACAACTACGAAATCGGCGGGAAAGTAGAATTTTCCAACTTTAACGTAGACGTCTTCGGCTAAACCCTTAGGGTAAGTTATGGATGGTCCTGCTAATTCTAAAGACATTCGAGTCATGTGAAAGTTCGGGCAATGAAAGTTTTTTCCAAATCGAAAGGGGCATTAGATTTATGCTTGCACCAAGATCGGCCAAGGCGTAACATATCTCTATTCCCGGGAATTCACAAGGAATAAGAAATTTCCCTGGATCTCCTAGCTTTTCAGGAAGCTTTCTAAGGAGCATTGCCGAACAATTTTTGTTCAATGGAATTTTCGCTAATTCGAGCAACTTTTCTTTATTCATTAACAAATCCCAATCGAAGGGAGCAAATCTCGGCAATTAAAAAATAAAGCAAATCGTAAAACTTATATCAAAACGCAAATCTTGTAAACATTTGAAAAATCTTTCTTTTGGTATGAAGTCTTTTTTCTCCACAGATTCTATTTGATTTCTCCTCGTTTGAAGGGTAAGAATATTGCCTTAGGTACCGCTTTCGTAATCTCGGGTTCCGTATCGAAAGGTCTATTTTGGTAAAGTCTTCGTAATCTCGGTTCGGAATTGGTTTAAGGGATACAGGAGGTGTGATTTTGAGCGCTACCTTTCTAGAGAAATCAATTATGCTCCTCATCTGTTATTTCCTTGGTCTCTCTTACCACTACTTTTTTGGGAGGTTTTAGTTTGGATCGAGGGTCCCTCGTAGCTACACCACTTCCGGTTGTGATCGCTTTCATATCCGCCCTTTGGGTTAGGAATCGTGATTACTCGGAAAAGTACCCAAAGGTGAGGATTGGGCTTGAAAGAAAACTATTTAACATGTTTGAAGATTATTCAGTTAACGTTGTTATAGAAGACCTTATTTGACTCACAAAGCAGTTTGTTGATTCTTATGGGAGGGGGTTTGAATCTCGTTTCTTAACTCTCCTTTCATCGAAGTATTGTGATATTGCAAATTCCTAATCGTTGTTCATATAGACTTCGTTGTAATTCGAAAAATCATTTGAAAAAATCATTCACAGTTGATTATTAGGCATTTGAAGAACGGTTGATTTTGAAACCCCTTGGATTTTGAAAAATTCAGAAGCATGATTAACTTGACCTTGAAAACCTTGATTTTTGAAAATTTTCCCTCGATTGAATTATTCCTTGAACCTTTATTGTTATAATTCCTATTTTGACCTTGATTTTGCACCGGCGCAAATCCAGGTGGTGCCATTTGATTACTAACTCGATTCGGTGGGGCTTGTTGATTATAAATTCCCGTTGTTGCACAAATGTTTTGGTTATTATCGGTAGCCGGACAATTATACCATGCATGAGCTCCACCACAAGTAACACAATTTTCCTCAAAACCACGCCTTAACCGGTGCGGGGAAGTTAACAACCTTTTTATGAAACAATCTCCGACTAAGGTCAGAAGTTGACCGCAAGTTTGTCAATTGTTCATCCTTTTGCTAACAATATCTCTAAATTTTAACCTTAAGAAGCATTTTGTCTTTTTCTGAATAACGCATTTTGACTTGTTTTCAATTATATTCAAAGCTTTCTCACCTTGTTTTATCTCTTTATATTTTCTTCTACTTTTTGTCTTATTTCTATAATTTTTAGTTTTTTGCGTTTATTTTATCTTTCTTTATTCTTAATTTTCTGTCTTGTCTTCTTTTTTTATTTCTTTACTTTCTTTTTATTTTTGCTTATTATTTTTTAAAGACTTTTGATTATCTTCTTTACTTTTTGCTCTGCCTTTTTTATAATACTTTTTCTTTAGCTTTATTTTGAATGTTTATTTTTACTGTTTAGCTTTCCTTTTTCTTAAAGCTTCTTTTTTTTTTTTCTCTTTTTCTATTCCTGATCTTATACTTATTCCTTTGTTATTTTTTTCTTCCTTATTTTTGTCTTTTTTTTTTTTTTCTTTCTTCTAATTTTTTTTAGAACTTTCTATTTTTTTTTTCTTTCTTTTTTTTTTATTCTTTTCTTTTTTATATTTTTCTTCTTTTTTTGCGCTCTCAAATTTTTTAAGCTTTTTTTTCTCTTTAATTTTTTTATGTTTCTGTGCTTTCTCTCTTTTACTTTGAACTTTTTTTATTTTTTTTTTGTTTATTCTGTTTTACTTTCTTTTCTTAATGACTTTGTTTTTTCTTTTATTACTATTTTTTATTCTAAAATTTTTTTATATTATTATTTTTTTCTTACAAATGACTTTTTTTTTCTTAATTCTTCTACTACTTATTTTTATTTTTGTTTTATTTTTTTTTTCTAGTTTTCTTTATTCAATTTTTCTTCTTTTTTTCATTATTGACCTTTATTTTTATATTTTTGCGCTAATTGTTTTCCGCCTTCATATAAAGATAAGTTTTTTTATTTTACTTTTTTTTTTCTTTTTAACTTTTGTGTTTTTGTCTTTCTTCTTCTTTCCTCTAATTTTGTTCTTCTGCTATTTAATTATTTTGCTCCTCATCCGTTATTTCCTCGGTCTCTCGTTCCACTACCTTTTTCGGGGAAGGTTTAGTTGGATTCGAGGGTCCCTCGTAAGCTACACCACTTCGGGTAGTGATCGCTTTCATCTCGCCCTTCGGGTTAGGAATCGTATTACTCGGAAGAGTACCCGAAGGTGAGGCTTGGGCTTGAAAGAAACTACTTAACATGGTTTGAAGATTATTCTGCAACGTGTTTTGAAAAGCATTATTTTGACTCATCAAAGCGGTTTGTTGATTCTTGATGGTAGTTTGAATCTCGTTCTTTAACTCTCCTTTCATCGAAGTGATTTGGTATTGCAAATTCCTAATCGTTTGATCATTAGACTTCTTGTAATTCGAAAAATCATTTGAAAAATCGTTCACTTGATTATTAGGCACTTGAAACGGTTGATTTTGAAACCCTTGGTTTTGAAAATTTGAAGCATGATTAACTTGACCTTGAAAACCTTGATTTTGAAAATTGTTCCCTCGATTGAAATTATTCCCTTGACCTTGATTGTTATAATTCCTATTTTGACCTTGATTTTGCACCGGAGCAAATCCAGGTGGTGCCATTTGATTGCTAACTCGATTCGGTGGGGCTTGTTGATTATAAGTTCCCGTGGTTGCACAAACGTTTTGGTTATTATCGGTAGCCGGACAATTATACCATGCATGAGCTCCACCACAAGTAACACAATTTTCCTCAACCGCCTTAACTGGTGCGGGAGTAACAACTTTTTTAGAAACAATCTCGACTAAGGTCGAAAGTTGATCCGCAAGTTTGTCAATTCGTTCATCCGTTTTGCTAACATTTTCCCTAGAATTAACCTTAGAAGCATTTGTTTTGTTTCTCGAATAACGCACTTTTGACTTGTTTTCAATTATATTCAAAGCTTCCCTAGTAGTCTTACTTAACAAATTACCACCCGCCGCGGCATTTAAGGAGTCTTGTTCGTTCTCGGTTAAACCATTATAAAAGGTATCAACTTGAGTTAACTCCGAAAATCCGTGGTGAGGGCAAGATCTAAGCATACCCTTAAAACGTTCCCACGCTTCACTAAAAGATTCATCGAATTCTTGTGAAAAACGAGAAATTTTGTTCTTAAGGTGAGTGGTTTTTGAAGGGGGGAAAAATTGGTTAACGAACTTGGTAACGAGATCATCCCAAGTCAAAATTGAATTCGGGGGTTCTTTCTCGTACCAAGTTTTAGCGGCTCCCTCGAGCGAATAAGGAAACATCATGAGCTTAATCACATCATTAGGCACATTCCTAAATCGTAAGGTCGAAGTAATCCTTTTGAAACTATTAATATGAGCATGAGGATTCTCATTTTCTAAACCATGAAACGGGTTCGCTTGAACCAATTGAAGCAAATTAGTTTTAATCTCAAAATGATCGGCATTGATTTCGGGTAAAACAATAGCCTCTCCGTAACCCTCGGTGGGTGCACGGAGTAATTCCTCCATAGTTCGATCCGCCATCGCAACTATGGTTGGTCCGGGAATTGGCTCTTCTAAATTACAAGGTTCAACAACAACCGGAAGGGTTTGTTGTTGTTGACGACGGTTACGGTTACGAGTTTGCGAGCGAGTGCGCATGCACTTAAAAAGAGAAAATTAAAAAGGAAAAATCTAGAATTAAAAGAAAAATTTTACACTAATTTTTTTTTGGATTTTTTTTATATGATAGCTATACTAGAAAGAAAAGAAAAATATTTTTTTACTTTTTATATTTTATGATTTTTTTTTAATTTTTTAATTATAAAACAAGAATGAAACTTTCGAGGACGAAGGGATCTTCAAATCTTATCAACAAACACAAAACGAGAGATTCGTTAATTCAAATCCCCGGCAGCGGCGCCAAAAATTTGATACGAGTGATATAATATATAATATATAATATTTCCACAAGAGCAATTAAGAAAATTCCCTAAGGAAAATTCACTCTTTAAAATATATATATAATATATAATATACGTATCTTTACCGGAAAGTATGATTTCCCGGGTCATTTTCCCAATTGAGAAATTGAAACCTCGCTTGATATTGGATACTGATTTGAATGGGTTCGAAGATTGATTGGGTTTTCTATAACTACTAAATAAAAACAAGCAATTAAAAACAATTAAAACACTTAACAATTACGGGAAACAAATTAAACGCGACAATTAAGCAAGTAAACTAAATTTAACCCCTAAAATTGTAAACTAAATTTCTAAAGCCTAGATAGGACAAAATAAAATTTTAGGAAAAAGAAAAACATTTTTTTGATTATTTTTGAATTTAATATGAATTAAAAACTAATTTAACCTAATTAAATCTTAAAAAATAGCAAATTAAGTACTAAAAACTGGGAAAAATAATTTTTAAACTTAGAAAAGTCTAAAATATTATAAAAGCAAAGAAAACTATTTTAAACTATTTTTAAAATTAAAATCCTATTTTTAAATTTTAAAATAAAAGTTCAAAAATAAAATTTAAGATCTAAAAAGTGTAAAAATGATTTTACTGGATGTAAACCTAAAGCTATTTTTTATAAATCTAAAAACTATTTTTTTGTATTTTTCTGAAACTTTTTTCTATTTTTTATAAGATTTTAACTTTCGAAAATTGATTAAAAATAAAATTTAAGCCGGAAAAATCTAAAAAAATCAGGGTAAATCTTAAACACTAGCAGGAACTCAAGAAAAATAAGAAAAACCAAATTGCTAAACGAATAAGCCCTCAAATGAGCTTATTTAGCTACGGCTTATTTATAAAAAGAAAAATGAAAATGTGTATAAGTATTAAATTGTGTGTTATATGGATGGATGAGCTAATGTAGCAAACTGGTTAAGTCGTGTGTGTTGTGTGTGGGAGGTCGTGGGTTCGAGTGTGGGCAATCCCTTTTTGCTATTTTTTTATTTTTTTGACTTTTAAGAAAAACTAATTACTAGGATTTATAGAAAACACAAAAATAAGCTACTTTAATAAAGGGGACATAAGCTAAAACTAAGTAATAAGCTCAAAAACAGCTTATTAAAAAGCTGTCACAGAAAGTGGGCTTTTGGGCTTATTTTTACTTAAACAGCTATAATAAGCTCAAATTAAGCTTAATATGAAAAAGGAAAAGTGATCTAGAAAGCTTATGATGTCTACTAACTAGTTTTTAAAAACTAAAAGGCTTAAAAACTCTTAATCCTATCTGAAATTGATAAGCAAGATAGCTAACTCAGTAATGAACCAAAAAGGCACAAAATTCTTATTAGCTAAAAAGCTCAAAAAGCTAAACTAGACTATAAGCTTCCGAGAACTTAAAAAACAACTTACTAACTATCTATTTAAGCAATAAAATCAACTACCTTAAGCTAGGATTCAAATTATAAGAAACTAGTGTTCTAACCTACTGTTTTTGGCTTTTTAAGTTTTTTAATGACTTTTGACAGCAAAATTTAAGCAATGAAATAAGCAATAAACCTAAAGATAATTCCTAATCTATATTAAGCTACTTCAAAACTATATACTACATTAATTTGAAAAGCTAAGACCTATGATTACTTAGCTTAATCTTAAGCCAAAAGTGACAGCAGTACTAACTTTTTGTTAGTACTGGTGCACTTTGCACAAGTGTAACTCAAGAGTGCATGTTACCTAAGGGAAATCCTAGCACTTAGAAACACTCAAGTAAAGTGTAAGAACACAAATTAAGCAATAACCAAGCCTTAGATGGCTTGGTTTAATAATTTGCACAAGTGAACACTATGAAAACTACCCTGGTGCAGGAACATCTAATCTAAGACATAACTTTTTAATTTCTTAAAACTAACTTCTAAAAACTCTTTTCCTAATGTTTTTAACTAAATTCAAAGCTGTCTCAAAAAAGTTTGCACTAAACTTTTGACTTTTGATAGTCAAAGTAGCTTAAACCAAACACCCCTTTACCATTTTGACAGATTTAAGAAACTTCATAAAATCAAATATATTTATCAAAATCCTAATGCCAGATGATTTTTAGCTTATAATAACCCTAACTAACATGAATTAACAACTGATTAAGCATTAATCTAAGATTTAAACTAATTTTCTACAATTTTTTGGTTTTTTTAAGGTTTTTAAGACACTTATATTAAAGACTAAGATCTACACTATTTTAATCAAAAACAGATAAGCAACTATGATTATTAAGCTCGTTAATAAACAAATAAGCACTAATAAGCAAATAAGCAGATCTAAGTTTAGAAAGCTATAAAACTAATATTCAAGGCAAGAAATTAAAGGAAAACTTACAATGCCTCTAGCTAAACAAGAGGAACCAAATATGGCAGCTACAAGCTCCCTAGCTTATTAATAAGCTAGGGTATAAGTCCTTGGGGATCCTTCCCTTTTAGATCCCCCTTCTATAAGCTCAAATCTAATGAATTCCATGGTAAATGTAAGTTAGACTGTTTTAAGGTTTAGAAAGGATTATTTCTGAATTGATTAAGCTCTATTTCAGCTTATAGACTGAAAGAGCTTATTAAGAGCTTATTGAGAAAATTTGGCTTAATTTAGAGAGCTTATGAAAAAGAGACTTGGAGAGATTAAGAAAAACTGAATTTCATTAATAAAAAGCTTGCTTACAATACTTTAAAAGGAAAATTACAAGATTAAAAAACAACATTAAACTAGGAATTTAAAATTTAAGCTAAAACTAAATTAAGGCTACATCTCTGTGTGTAAAGAGTGAGGCTCTATTTATAGCCATTTGGTGAAGCTTCCAGACTCTCTTGCCTTGCTCTCCAATCCTTGAATCTGATCCAATCATTTGAGGGCTATTGTAAGCCGTTGGATCATTTGTGTGCACTTCAGGATTGCCAAGCTGTCATTCTTTGATTATGATAGCTTGTGCTTCTTTTGTGAGTAGATTAGCACAAAAACCCATCACTGTGTGTGCTTTCTTCATGTCCACGTGGCCTAGAGCTTGAGTGAGGAATGATTGCCTCTTGATTAGACTAATTTGTCCTTGCATTTGTGTTAGTGAGCTCATGAATTGACTAACGCACCCTTTGATTTCCATTTGCCCCTTGATTTTGACTGTTGGTGAAACAAAGAAGACGGTGAATAGTAAAAAGAGTTTCGCGCCATATTTTTCTTTTTATAACTGAAAGAGGTAAATTCAGTTTGAACTTTGGAGAGTTGGCAATTTGAGTCCTTGTGTTTGGATCCCTCTTTTTCTAGTTATAAACTAGTTTCAGTAATTGCAAAACTGGCCCTTGTGGTTAATGAAAAGGGAAATGGGCTAGGGTTTTGGGCTTAAGGATCCGGGTAAGGCCCATTTGGGTTTAGGGACCATTTATGATTTTTTCTGAAAGTTGAGGGGCTAAAGTGGAATATTTTGTTGACTTGTTGACTTTTATAGACCATGGTTTGACCACTTTGACTGAGGGTTTGACTTTTCCTGGCTTTGCTTCCGGCTTTTGTTCACTCTTCCGTTCTCGTGTCCGTGCTTGCTTGTTTTTGACGGTTTTCATGTGATTTTTGATATATCCGTACCTGCACACACAAAACACAAATACAAGCATATTTTTGCTATTTTTGGACTGTTTTGGGTTTATTTGGGTTATTTTAAGCATAAATAGATTTGTGTATTTTACACTTATCAGGATGATTATGATCAATTAATTGATTTCAACTTTGATGATATCACATAATTGGATGGAGAAGAACTTCTGCCATTTGTATGTAAAATGGGAAAAAGTAGTCGTAATAAGAAGAGGCAGCAAGGAAGCATTGGCACTTAGAATTAGTCAGAAGTTTGCTTTGTTAGAGGAAGTAAGACCAGTACTTGAGACAATGGCTTATCATGACACTAGTACAAAAAGTGGATTTGGTCACACATGCTGTTTTTTGAACGGCCACACAGTCAAATATTTATGTGACTAAATGTACCAGGATAAAATAAACAGCCACACTTAAACTCATT
>BQNB010039518.1:8523-48008 GCA_026074375.1 Tanacetum coccineum
GGAAACTTTTATAATATATTGGTTCGGGACTCATTTGAGCGGCTTAACGAATGATTCAACGCACGAAACTTGCGCCATTGTTTTTCAAATCATTTTTCCGATAAAAATGAGTATTCGCTTGATAATATTTCATAAATATTTTATAACATTTAATAAAATATCTGTTATTCATTTTGCGAACCGGTTTTGCCTCGTCCGAAATAAAAATGGATTTAAGCTCGAGTATTCACGTTATCAACAACGCTTCTAATTAAAAATGATGAATAATTTATTTAATATTTTTATTAAATAAATACTGATAACTAAAAACAAATTTAATTATTTTTGTGTGTCCGCGTTGTATGTTGTTCGTTAAATGTTTGCGGTGCTGTTTTAGCCCTTTTCTGCTTGTTTTCAGGTCTCGGGTAAAACTGAAAAGTTGTCTGGAATATCATTTCACATCAAATTGCTTTAGAGTCCGAGTCGTGAAAACGTGATTTAGATGATCGTTCTTATAAGTCAAACCAGACCCAAAAAGTCAAAGGGTAAGATAGTTATCTAAAGTTCCGAAAATTACCGGATGTTACATGTACACTTAGACTTAAGCGTCCCCTTAGACTTAGGTGTGCCCTATACATGTGAATTAACTTGCTTAATTTTTGATTTTATCCACTTCACAGGCTTATACTTACTTTGTCACACCCCGTCTAAGGCGGAAACACGAGGTGTAATGGATAGGATCGTCATAACACATTAATATAAGATAATAGAGAATTTACTAAATGAAAGATAAGCATAAACATGTCATGACGGCTCCCGACACAAGTGGAGACTTGTATCGTGGATAGTCAATACCACGACAGCATAGTCACATAGTCATAAAATTCCCAAAACCCGGGACAAGTACACATAAAGTCAAATTGGCAACATAGACATAAAGTTAGAAATGAAGGAAATAGCCGGGATAAGTAACCCATGTGGGTTACGTCCTAAGTCTCTCTAAGCAATGCCTGAAGGTCCTATTCCTCCTTAGACATAATAACTTGATAACCTAAAAATGAATACTCAAAAACGTCAACATAATGTTGGTGAGCTCGTAGGTTTAAGTAATATACACAATTGATGTGCGTATTGGTTAAGTTGGATAATAGCGAGAAGATATGCATATATGGTATTTACTATTTAGTACTATCTCACAATATAAAATCACATAATAACAATCACATAAATAAAATCACATATAAAGCTCAATAACGTTGGGTGCGTCATCCCAAAGGTATACTGGCGCCCTACCTAGATATGATGGGTGTCTCTTCCCAAGATAGTTTACTTCCCGCAAGTCAGGTACACAATCACACATACAACAATATAACAAACATATTGTCTAAGAAATAAAATTGTGTAACACAACACAAAACATTTATAAAATATTTGAGTATCATGTTACCCATAGAAAAAAACATAAGTAAAAAAGAGGGGATACGAATACTCACCTTAAGCGAAGCGGTGAATCGAAATAAATCAACAAGTGAAAGATGAGCTTGAACGTCCTAACGCGACCTAGATGGAAGATAGGGCGCTTTAAGTGCAAGTAAACGATAGCAAAACGATGTATATGCGACTTTTATAAGGTTCTCGTCACCCGAACATGTTTGCGTTTTAGTATATAAGTCAAAATGCGATCTCATAAAATTATATCGTTTTATTAAGTTTCGACGCTCCAACCAAAATTACTATTTTACCACTCTTTAGGAATCTAGCACTTTATCCGCTCTTTAAATATTTTCTTTAAACTAATATCTCGCCTAGTACACGCTAAATATCCTACCAAAAGTCTAGTTACCAATTTCATCCGTCATTATATTCGTTACTACTATTTTTAAGTTACCAACTTTAATAATTTGTATTTCGCTTATTTAATAATATTATTGAAAGTTATCGACGCATGTAAAAATTATATAAGTGATACTATAATATTTGTCAAAGATTTTATAGCTCATTCGGACTCGAAAACGTCTAAAAACCTCATTTTATGCTTCAAACAACTCACATTTTTCAAGTAGAAAGTTTATAAAATTTCCAGATTTTAGTTAGTTTTTACAAGCGCGTAACTCCTTCGTTATAAGGATTCATAGAATGACCAAAAGCTACGTTTCAAGGAAAAATCATGTTCTACAAGTTTTTGTTTAAAAGTTTTACCCGACTTGGACTCGAAATGGGCCAAAAATACGAAATCATAAACTGGACCAAATGTGTCGAAAACAGTTTTTGACTGGAAAAGTTAATAGTTTTTATGCAACTTCATTTGGTCATAACCTCACTCGTTTTAAGTCCGTTTTAGCGATCTTTATATCCAAGCGTTCATATTTGAGTATTCTCACATATTTTTAAGGTTTAGACTTCTTAAAAGAATTTTATCCATTCGTTATACATAATAACATTTTCGGACAGCAAGTACATTATACCAACTAGACTACACTTTTAGCCGCAAATATCACAACTTTATTTCTAGCCTAAATCCCTTCCACTGATTGTTACCAACACTCAAACAACTTCAAGACTACCTATCCCTTCCACCGATTGTTACAATAACACTAAAAACAACTTTTATCACATAAAATCATATTCTTAACCTAAAAGTACAATAATATTAAGATTAAGTTCAAAAACATAAACAAGTTGTACAACCCTTTTATTTTTGTTAGTGTCTTTGTAAAAACCCTTTTACACAAACATGGTGATGAGATGTGTGCATAGATGAGAATATGTGAAAGATGTATAAAATGAGAGATGAGAGTTTTCTTACAAGAATGTAGAGAAAATATATATAATAACCCGAAAACGATTTTGTATCAACCCGAATAATACCATAAAAAAATCACTAGAATCAAATGAATTTCAATATTTGAGATCAAGAAAAACACACACCAAGAGTGTGTGTAGTGTGTGACCGAGCCTCAAAGAAGAGAGGGAGAAGATATTTTTGTTGTGTGTGTTTTAGTGTTTATAAGAAATGACTAAATAGGATGAATGGCTATATGCTTAATACTTAAGCAAAATGGGATCCTAGGTCACTTGAAACCATATGGAGACCAATGTGAGAAATAGGTGGGATGTGTCTTGTACCATGGTAAACAATTAACAAAAAATGTAATGAGTGTGTGTGTTGGCTAGGTGTGGACGAACCACAAGGAAAAATGGAGACCAAAAACATTTTCAAAATCTTAATCCTTAGCTAACAATAATATCTAGATACTTTAGTGATTAAGGGTAAACATATGCATGCATGTAAAGTAAATAAACTAGTAAGTACTTTTTTTACGTAACACGTAAAAATTAAACACGCAACACAAATGAAATAGATCCGTAAGGCGTAACACGTTATTCACGAGTAGACTACATTTACTTAAAGGTCAGAATGTATCTGAAAGCGTTTTGACCAGACGCGGTAAATTAATGGTTTCACGTAAAAATCAAATATTCGCAAAACAATAAAATACTAAAGTAAATAGATAAATTGAAATTTAAGCATGACAGTTGCTACAGTATCCCCTATTTAAAATAATTTTGTCCTGAAATTCAACTAGTACTACTTATGGATTTGATATGTGTTGTTACTAAGCTCAATATTTTTGACGAATCAGTTCGATTTGGGTTTAACCAAAAATCATCATCAATTAAGACCGCCCAAAAGCATTTAGAGTGCAGTAAGATATGCAAGTAAGCTTTAAGTACTAAAAATGGTTATGCGCTAATATGGCCTTCCAACAAGTCGCTAAGACTGTTAGGATGCATCAAATAATCCTTCAACAAGATGACTACTGTAGAATACTAGAATATCTAAACTCACAATCAAATGTATGAAGAACTAGAGAGAGAAAGGAGGGATGAAAACTTCTAGAGAGAGAAAGGAAAAAGAAGAATATTAGATTAGCAAAATGTGAAGTGAACAACCAACCCTCTCCAATGTGTGGAGAGGGGTACTTATACCTCACAATGGCCGGCTATGGGGAGGCCTTATAGGCTTTACATGGGCTTTGGCCCGTTTACCTTATTAAATTTTCTAAATATTACTATACGAGCTATCTAACGATATAATGGAAGTGACCGACACTTTTTGTGAACCTAACAATCTCCCCCTAAGGGAGGTCACTCCATTTTACAAAAAAACTTAAACCTAGCATACTATGCTTTATCTTCAGTCTTGTGCTCGCAGTCTTGTTTTCTTGACATTATCTTGTGAACATGATGTAGTAATCTTTAACTTTAGGCTTGAGCTTGTTCCATTAAGCTTGACTTGTATGTGAACTTGAACTTCTTTGAGATCATCACTCAAGCATAATCTCTTGTCATCGACTTGTGATCTTTAGCCATCTTGTGAACTTGTGACCTTCAGACCAACATGCTCATACTTTTCTTGATTTGTTAACTTAAAAGCTTTAATGACGCATCTTTCTTGAAGTTCTTTAACTTTAACACTTCGTTGCTTTAAGAAGGACGTACGGTATTAGAGTAGCGAAAGTCTTGAAACATGTACTTGATCTTTCATAATGTCTTTATAAATGTCAGTCGAGTATGAGCATGTGGCTATGAATCTGTGAGTCTGCTGGAACCAGGTACCTCCACGTCTATCTTTGTATATTCCTGAAATAAAACAGTTAGCAATAAAGCTGGGGGGACGAATATGGCTTTGTCATTCGCTCGTGTTTGGTTGGAGTAACCTTCGAATCTATGAGGATCGACCTGTGATCAGGTAGATTCAATTTAAGAAGAATCTCCTTAACAGGATTTCCAGCTGAAGTATTGAATCTCTCTAACACATATGTATTAGATTCATCGTACTCAGCATGTTCGCATTACCGGAACGTCTCAAAGCAGACATCACGATAAGAGTAAACCAGCGAGTTACTGTCTCACCGATTAAATAAAAATTGATTTGAAAATCAATCAACGTGTCACTTGCTAGAGTGGTTTTTTAACACATCAAGAGTTTTAACATTTCAAAATTCATCAATCGTCAATTCATATACTAGAACAAGTTTGATTCATGTAGAATCACACTATCGTTTCTTTCCAGTTGTCACAAGCTTGATCCATGAAGAATCACATAAGTAACCTACCAAGAGCTTGTTTGATGTTGGCTCAAGCATGATTTCCATTGTCATTGTGAATACTTTAGTATCTCTTTGATGTTCTGGCAAGATCACTAGTATAATGCGTAGGACTCTTGATATATTTACTTGTTATCACAGTGTGTGAATTAACAAATATTTTGTATATATGCCCTAGTGAGATTTATGGATGATCTCTTTGGATCTAGACTCGATAGTGCACCTTTGGTTTTAGTAATCAGAGGTTGGAACAGACTGCCACCTTTTTAATACTAACTAACTCGGAGTGAGAAAGTCAATAGAAATATGTTTAATCTCTATGAGAAATGAAACAGAAATCTTCTGAGAGATTCTGAGTGGCTAGGGAAGGTTCTGCATTGCATCACTGGGTCCATGATGTCAGTCTTCAATGTTAGCAATCATATTTGTGATTCTGACAGCAGATGTATTGACCCGGTTTCTGCCTAAGTGTAAGGAGGGCTTTTTTCTTTTCACCCTTTATCTTACCTTTTCTTTTTAATTCTTCGACCCCTTCAGTGCTTACCGAGACTTCATGACTAGTATCTTGTTGGGTTTTTTCCAATAATAGCTCCATTTCAGTCGGCACTATTCTCTTATTCTCACTTTTACTCCTTTTTTATATCATGCCTAAAGACTTCTACACTATCTAGTGGATTGTCCTTGGGTAGATCCCTCCAGTTCTGGCTGGATCGTGGGAACGAATACCTATACCTAACCACCTTATAACTCCAAATAATTAAACATATGGTCGGTCTTTTAGTATCATTCATAGCCTTAAAACCATTTGTAACGATCCCTCTCAACATGTGCATCGATATTCAAAAATGTTTAGCACATGAAGGGAGAAGCTTGCACTTGAGTCCTTAAATTCACATAATTAGCCATATATTTTAATCACATTTTCTCCCCTTATTAAAAATGTCAAATCTCTTGGATATTTTGGATATCAATTGATTCTAATATTAATGTTGTCGGGGAAAAACTATCCAATTATTAACAAGCTGAGTATTGGAACATTTTTGTGACAACTGTGCTTTGAGCAGGTTAGTCAAACCATTAGTATTGACTTGAGCCTCATTATGTGTTTTAATAATATTGTGTTTATGTGATCTTATGTGAGTTTGGTTACCAATCTATTGAGCGTGATCGTCTCATAGTGATTAGAGTTATGGTTGTTATGGGCATTTCATTTTGGTTACATTTTAGTGATAATGAAAATGATAGTATAATTCTATGTGTGTACATATTTATATGTATATGTATACGTATTTATATCTTAAAGTGTTAGTAGTTAGTAAAATTTAAAAGTTTACTTTAGAGAATATAGAAATTAGAACTTAGTTTTATTAAGTTAGTAAACTAAAAAAATTAGAAATGAAATTTATTTATAGATATTTAATTTAGTTTTAATTTAAAAGGTTTAAAAGGTAGAATAAAGGGTTTTTATAAAAATGTCAAAATTAGAGGTTGATTGTGTAATTAACAATAATAAAAAAATAAAATAAAAAATTATATATGGGGTGTTTGTTCGACCGGTGGGGAGGAAAAAAAAGGGAAACTAATTTTATTCCAAATCAAACTCTAATTAGTCATTATCTCCAACTCTTTTACAAACACTATAAATACAAAACTCTTTCTCCCCTCCCCTTGTTTTTTGGCCGGTCGACTCTAGAGAAGAAGAAAAAAAAGTTTTTATTATTATCAAGAATCAAGTTGGTAATCTTGTGTATCAAGATCAATGTTTAAGGTATGATAATAACCCCTAACTATTTTAATTCTCTTTAATCATTCATGTAACAATTTTGATGATGGAACTACGATTTATATAAGATCTGTAAATTAGGGTTTTGATCTTTAAAAATCGTTTTTGGGATGATTAGTGGTGCTAAGTATGTGCAATTAGGGTTTTAAGGTTTGTAAATTCAGAATTTAAAAGCTGGCAGTTTTGAAAGGTCATCTTGTACAAATCATAACTTGGTCATAAAAATTGCAATCATAAAATTTATTGAGCCTAAAATTAAGTTTATAGAGTCTAGTTTCCAAAAAGTCCGGCCTCGAAAGGTTTTGAGGTCGGGAAGTTGTAAAAACAGTGATTTCGGGTCAGATTTTGGTCTGATTTCGGGGAGTAAAACCTCTACTTAAAATTCGAATTAGGGTTAGAAAAAAATCATGGGTCATATTTTAGGTGTCTAGTAACTCCAGTTCGAAGGGCTAGCGATAAAATATTTTCTAAGTATTTTTAAGGACGTCAAACTTTTTGGTGTGCGTTCAGATCCGAATCTGAGTACTTTGTAATGACGATTTTTTTATAAAATAGTTCCACCTAGTATTATTTTTTCTAAAACATCACTGTAGCTCACAACTCATTGGGGAGCTATGAAATGTAAGGAGAACCATCAATTAGGTGTTTTAGTATTTTATTTGTGGTCATGAAGTGACTACAAAATTCAGCCAGAAACTATGAAAGTGGAAGTTAATGAATAAGGTCATATTGGGTATGAAAATGATACGGGAGATGTATCTAAAGGATTATAAACTTAGTATAAGGTTTAAAAGTCCATCATATGATTGTTACATTGGCTTGGGCATTTGGCCTAACCGAGGGTAACTTGTGTCTTGTTGTGTTTAGATTGTGAGCAAGAGTTGGTCAAGTAGCTGAGCATCGGGTGAGTTTCATAGTCCTATTTTACTATGCTTTCTTGGGATGGAAATGATGTAAAATGTGTTTTGAAACGTTTTAATTATTGTGATTATGTGGTTTAATTCATGCATGGACTTTTATGTAGCTATTATATGTTTATGTGCTGCATGTCGTATGACATCCATAGAGCGTGATCGTCTCCTTGTGATTGAGTTTGGATTTGGTTTTCGCCTACTCCGTGTGGGTATGATATTGTGTAGATACGGTACCAAGAGTCATTAGATCGGGAATAATCTTCCTACCTATGACTATGAGATGAACTTTGTGGTTTGGATCATGGGACACGTTCCGTCCTAATGGTGATTGTTTAGACGAATGCATGTTAGCATGTATAATAGTCAGCTTAATTGTCTTGCCATGTTTTGTTTTTATTAATCACATTAATTAATTTAAATCTTAAATTGGGTGTCGTAAACCCATGACTCTCACCAACCATTGTGTTGACGTTTTTAAGCATCATTTTCAGGTGAGCGTTAGGAAGGTGTTGAAGTTAATAAAAGTGGCTAGAGAGACCATTAGGCTGGCATTGGAAGTTCTCATTTGATTTCGTTTCATAATTGTTTGCATGAATTCTTGGATGTTATTAGTTTTATTAGGTTTGTGAGACATTGTCTTTGTATTGATGAGACCCCTTTTTTATTAATACAAGATGCCGTTCTTTTGTTTTCGGTATTGTCATGACACATCGTGTCTTTTATATTTGGTTATGCATGTAGTGATTTTCTATTGTTGACACCATTATGTTGTGATGATATCCATGATGTTACGCCTCATGTTTCCGCCTTGGTGGGGTGTGACAGATTGGTATCAGAGCCTTTGGTTATAGAGAAGTAGGTGGTTTGGCCTAGACTATAACCTAGGAGACCCTCATATAGTTGCATTTTAGGGCCTAAGTGTTTAGTATTATAACTGTTATACTTTCCCCTAATTATATAGCTTTTATTATCCTATTTTGACTAACTTTTATTTAGCTATTTTGTCTCCCTTATTCGTAAGAAGTTTTGTTGGGGAACCATTTTCCCAATTGGACTTAAGCGCTATAATGATCTAAAAGAGGAGCCAATTGAGAAGGAGCCTCTTATGAAACTTGTTGAATGCTCGTAGTAGGCATGGACCCGTGGAGTCGGGTGACTCTTGCGAAGGGAAAGTCAAACCCAAGCGAGGCCCAACATAAGTTTATTTCGTCTTTTACCTCCTGACGATGCTATTGATTATTTCTTTCGAATATTCTGTATTTTGGAGGCGCTGCGAGACTTTCGTTCCTTTATGTCATTTTGATTTTATCTTTATATAAGTAAGTATTTCTTTGATGGAGCATCCTTTCTGTGTTATATTGGAGTGGTTTAAGATGTGCAATGTGGTATATGTGCTTATATGTGCGTTATCATTAAGAGGTGTAGTCTTGAAAGTAAGTATACATGTGAAAGGATGCAATTATAATCATGGTGGCCAACATAATTATAAAGGCATCACACACGTAGACTTGTGACCATGATTGCATTGATCGGTGTTTGTTGTTAGTTGGTAGTGTAAGATGTTATATTATGAATAGTTATGAAGTTAGTAAGTTTTCCTTCTATCTATCACTTACGGATATCCTGGATACCCGTTAATGCTATTATTATGATTATTGAGTTTGTTCGTCTGCTCGATTATTCGCTCGGATATATAACCCTCATTTTAGCATCCCTTGTTTGTACCATGACGGTATGGATGGTCTAACTTTTCTATTTGGCGTCTTGATGAAAATTGGTTGTTCGGATCTGCTTCTTTGGATATTGGTATGTTCCATTGGTTCTTTCGTTGTATTGATTACTCGTATGAGTATCAAAATTTTCTTTTAATCACTAATTGTTCCTAAAATATTAGTGCATATCATTACTCCGTTCTTTATATATCCTTTGCTTTTCGTAACATGTTGCGACATGTTAGCACCACCGTTTTTATATGGTTTTTCTTTTGATCGTAAGTACGGATTAGTCTTTACGTTCTTCTTTTGGTTCGTAATGTCTTCGTATGAATTTCTCTTGTGCATGTCGCTTCACTGTTATTCTGACTACCTGGTTCATGGTACTTTCTTTCGCTTTCAAACAATAAAATTGTGTTAGAGTCTTTAAGGTATTTTACAATCTCTTTTGGTATTTCGATGTCCTTGTTTGAGTAATCTATTGTATATTGATGTCAAGTTATGGAAATCCTTTTGAAGTATATCTTGATGGTGTTTGGGGAAAACTATTCTTGAAATGATTTTGAATACAACACTTTTATGGAAATGTCTCTTTATTTTTATTTTTTTAGAAACTATGTTTACAATAGATTTTGAAACAATATGATAATTGATTGACGGACAAAACTATTTTTTTTGATAATATTTATGAATAAGATATGATAATATTTTTTATGCTTGTTTTTGATAAATTTTATAATTATAAAAAGGATGTTTAAAGTAATTTATATGGGTAAGATGCAACACACTGTTAAATAACTGTCTCTGGATTTTATGACAACCATGATTAAAATGAATTTTATAAATATTATATTTAAGACGATTTTTTTAAAAAATGATTTTTTATAATCAAAACGACTATCTTTATTATTATAAATTGATTTTTATAAAAACATTATTTAGTTGGTTCTTTCGAGTAAAGTCGGTTATTGGTATAAGAACCCTATCTTTTCTGTTAGCCTCAAAATATTGAGTCGAACAAGGAAGTTCGTTCATTAATTATATTAGGTTTCGGTCATTAATTAATTATACGTTGTAATAGGCTAGACGGATAAACGGGCTCTTTATGTAATCTAATCGGTAACGTGTATCGGGCGAAAGCCTAAATAATCCCGAGCCTGGCCCGTAGAAATACCAAGGCATGAAACCCTCTTGGTTTTAACTATAAATACCCCTCTCCAAGGATGGAGAGGGTGTTGGTCTCATTTGCAACTTTGCAAGTAAATCAACCACCTCTTATTTTTCTCCTTACTTTCTCTCTTTAGTTTCTCTCTCTAAAAACTCATGAGACATGGAGCTTATGGGTTTAATAAAATCTAGATAGAATTTAAATATTTTCTTTAGCTTATTAAATCGGGTGGTTATCGTTTATTTGCGGCTCTTCAGTTCGGTTTCTTTTTCTATCCTTTTTCAATTTATTAGTTTAGCTTAAAATAAAATGTTTAGCTTTGCTTATTTGATCATCATGTGTAGTGAGTAGTTTTATTTGTGCTTGTTACGTGATATTGTGAATTGGGAATTAAGTGTGGATTTCAAAAAGGTTTAGTTGATTAATAATCCATGATTATTTAGATTTGTAGTTTAAATGTTTTAAAGGACAAAAAAACTACACATCTAGTAATTAATATCTTTTTAAGAGATTTTTGTCAAAATAAGCCAACGTTGTGAGATAATTATCTTTTCTAAGTAAATTAATTCGTTAATGAACCTTAATTCACACTTAATGAACTTTTCACGTCACTTAGCAAGCATTTTTGTTTTATAAATCTTTTAGTTTATTTTAGCTTACTTCTCGTAGTTTAATTGTTTAGTATAATTCTAGTATTAATATTAGTTTAATTTTTAGTATTAAATATAGTTTTCTAAAAAGTAGTTTAATTTCTAAAACCAAAAATCTTAAAAGATAATCAAGCATTTTTCTTCAAAACATTAACATGGTATTCAATTCATCTCTCGTCGTGGAAACGACACTCGGACGATAAACTATTACTTTTCCTAAAGTAATTTTCTTATCTAACAGGAAATACTATATATATTATTACGACACGCATTTGGCGTTGATGTTCGTTTTCATACGTATCAAACAAATAACCCTCATATATATATAATATATATAAAATACATATACGTAAGCAAAGTATCATACAAATTATCCATAGGAAAGAATAATAAGTAATCAACACGGGTATCGTTCTCTTCGGTGAGAGGTGAATGGAAATTCAAGTTTATGTTAGGAATCAACCTTGATTATCATAAAAGATTTGGGTTTAGTTTCTAATTCTAATAACGCAAATGGAAAGTAAATTTAAGGCACACTAATATAAAAAGGCACAATTAAAACATTAAGCATTAAAACGATAACGGAAATTTAAAAAACGCGACTAAAACCTAAATTATAAATTTTAACCATAAAAATGTAAATTTCAAATCTAAAAGTCCTAAATGTATAATGAAAGAAACACGAAAACTATGATCCGGTGGTCTTGGTGAGTCAAACCACATGATAGCCATTTTAGTGAGAGAGAGTAGAGAGAGAAAGTTAAATGTAAAATAAGATGTATGAAAATGGAAGATACAAAAGACTCAACCCCTCTATGGAAGCCATAGAGGGGTATTTATACCACCACACATTACATAAGAATCCTATGTTGTCTATACTAGTCCCTGTGTGTAGTGATATGGTAAACAATGTTAATTCTGTAAATGTCGTCACGTAAAGTGAATTCCTAAAAATCTTCCCCCACGGGACGATATACAAAATTACTTACAATAATTTCCTAACAAGTACATAATGATTAAGAACAAGAACTTCCATGAAGCTTCCAATACTGATGACATCTTCTGTGGTGTTTGACTTTAAGTTTTCACTCCAACATGAATCATCTTTGTAGTACCTTGTAGGAGAAATACTGTAATAGGCACGAATTAAGTAACTCATATACTTCTGGTTAAGGAGAAGCTTCTGAATTAGCTTCCCCTAATTCGTGCCACATAATCTTCATTTAGAAGCTTTCAAAGCTTCCCTCTAAACTAGCAATGAATCAGCTTCCCCCCTAATTCATGCCGCATAATCTTAATTTAGAAGCTTTCAAAGGTTCCCCCCAAACTAGCAATCCTCTCTTGAGCGGTTTCAAAGCTTTCTTACAGGCTTAGAATAATTAAGTGCACAACGGAATTGGTAGGATACCACATCAAATATTACTGCTCCTTTAAGAATAACCTTAGTGATTGATCATTTAGGGTAAGCATTATCTGGATCAGCAACGTATCTTCTCATGCTTGAATAATTCTTCTCACAATGTTTTCCCCTTAGAGATTCAAATAATGCATACTAAAGTTCTCAAGATATCGCTTCCCCTATGTGTCTGAAGAAATGCACCCAAAAGCCACAAGTTAAAGCGCTGATATTCTCTGCGGTTATGACATTTGTCTTCCCGGCATGACCTAACTTAAAAAAAATCAAGAAAGATGCCCTATGTCAAGCTTTCAAGGGAAAGACTCAAGGGTGAATCTACTCCTTCCCCCTTGCTGGTTTTGACACGTCAGAATCAGCAACACCTTGGACGCACATTTACATAAGTACTTGTATGAAGAATAAATTAGCTCAGATCTAATCCGTGAGAATCAATTGTTGATCAAATCTCTACTCATAACCTCTCTCTGGCTATCATTTTACCAACCATTTTATAGGCTATTTGAAGTAACCACTGATGAAGTAAACCCAATATACCAAACTTGAGACAAAAGTAGAATTTCATGTTCTTGTGACTTAAGCTTGCGCTAATGTTGGAAGAACGGTGTAGAGAATTTGTGCTCCAAGCAAATCTCTAAGTACTCAATACCCTTGGCCAAAGTATGAGACTTTCATCACCTCTTGCGATTATCCACAACGACTAAGCGTGTGACACTGAGTACTACAATGTAACTCCTTTAAGTGATAGTTAACCAGGTCTTCAACCATCCACCCCTTGACTGCTGGAAACTAGATAAACCAAGTCTTCAACTTAAATTAAGCTCGAGCAAGTTATCATTGAAAGTCATGCATCCAGCCAACCCCGACTTCAAGATAAAATAAGAACACGCCAACGTAAAATACCACTTCAATCTCAAATAAGTGATACCCGATCAACTCCGTAGTCACTTAAAAAATTAATTCCAAATCTAGCCTTTAAGTTTCATGATTCTTTTTCCAAATTGATCCTGGTCTCGTCACAAATCTTGTCACTTTGTCATTTTAAACCACGAATGCAACCGATAAGCATTTAATCTCAAATGTATCCATTAACAACTAAATATGGCAAAAATCATCCCAAGTGAATCATTTAGCCAAATTTAGTTTTAATAAGAATCAATTAACTCTCAAAATCTTATACACGGTCCAATTCTTATAACCTTTGGCCCATGAAAACAAACCAACAATCCCATCCATTACCATTATAATCGGCCTGCTTAAATTTTGACATACCCCAGCCCAACTCATTTTTGTACTCGGCCCATGAATTGTTTAACTTCAAGCACAAAGCCCAAGTAGAAAAACTAGCCCACGTTTTTTATAAACCCATTAAGACTAAGAGATATAAGAGGAACTTATACCCTAATTATTCTCATAGTATCCAACCCTAATCACATTATCTCCGCCCCCATCCTCAAACATCTCTCTCAATTCTGGGAAACACAAATCTACCATATCTCACCTCAAACGTAATACCCATCTACACATCCACTCTTCTCAACTTTTATCTCTGTTAACCCAGACACTAAATACCATTACCCATTTTTCTTCTTTTTGTGAATCGAAGAACCAAACTGATGAAGTCCTTCAAAGGCACGAAAGCTTATACCTTGTCTTTTGTGGTTCTATTAACGCTGAGCCAAGCACCAACAACAGCCCTTTACAACGTATATCCAAGAAGAACACAAGAGATTAAGGCTTCAAGATCTTGTAAACGAGGTCTCGGGTAGGTACTGTTTATGTGTCTTGTAATCGAAACAAAGAAGGATCATAACCCAAATGTTATAGATCTAACTTTATTTTTGTAAATTAAAGAGAAAAGCCTTTGCCTTTTTATAGATCTGTGATGTATCAGTATTTCGTGTTGAACTGTAAAGGGTGTCGTTGTGATTGAAAGACACGAAATAATAAAACTGAGATCTTGTTGTATCATTCGAGTCATGATAGGATAGGATTTGGATTTGTTAGATGATGTGAGGTTGTGGTTATTGTTATTATTGATTGTGACGAGGGGTTCTTGAGATTATATGGATTTGATGGTGTTGAGAATGACGTAGGCTGTTGTAGTTTGTTAATGATGTTGTTTGGTTGTTGTAAATTGTTGTAATGAAGTATGATGTTTCAAGTTTGTGTCCTCTCCTTCTTCATTTCTGTCCCAACTCAGTGAGTTGACCCGTTTCAACTCGGTAATTACCGAGTTGACTCGGTTGGGTTTAGATCAGTTCCAACATGAAAATGTCTAGATCGGTTCTATAACAAAAATGACTAGATCGGTTCTTTATTGGAACTTGACTAGTTCGGTTGCTTATGAAAAAGACTAGATCGGTTGCTTGTGAAGAAACTAGATCGGCTCATATAACTCGTGACTAGATCGGTTCCACTTTAAAAGTTTACTAGTTCGATTCCTTCAATCTTTGTTAGTTCGGTTTCTTAAGAATCAACTAGTTCGGTTCCTTAAGAATCAACTAGTTCGGTTCCTTTTAGCTTGATACTTGTTCAGTTGATGAAGAAACAACTAGTTCGGTGATATTAGATCAATTGTGTCACAAGGTTAAACTCGTTCGGTTGCTTAGATCGGTACTCTAGATCGGTGACCTTCATAAAAGACCAAAACGTACAACTGTCCTTGTTACTAAAATATTAGATCTATGTCTGTTGCAACACAAAGATGATGAACCCATAAATTGATATAAGCCAAAAAAAATTCGAAAATAAGCTTATAAAAACTTAAAACATAAGCTGTCAAAAAAAATGATATACGAAATAAGCTTGAACAATGAAACTACGAATCAAACACACACGAATACAATAATGACAGATCTGAAAGTGTGACTAGACCAAACGGACCATAAAGATAAAACCGACCCAAGAGTGTATAGCCATGGCTCTTGATTCCAATTGAAAGAAACACAAAAACTATGATCTGGTGGTCTTGGTGAGTCAAACACATGATAGCCATTTTAGTGAGAGAGAGTAAAGAGAGAAAGTTAAATGTAAAATAAGATGTATAAAATGGAAGATACTAAAGACTCAACTCCTCTATGGAAGCCATAGAGGGGTATTTATACCACCACACATTACATAAGAATCCTATGTTGTCTATACTAGTCCCTGTGTGTGGTGATATGGTAAACAATGGTAATTCTATAAATGTCGTCACGTAAAGTGAATTCCTAACAATAGGAGACGAGAATCCTATCTGTACGCTTAGAGACTACTCCAAACCTAGCCACGAGGGCTATAGGAATACCATTGAGCTCCCCGTAGGGAACAACGTGGTACCTCTTCGATCCGACACCATCCGGTTGGTGCAAAACGGATGCTCATTCTACGGACTTCGGTCCGAGGATCCAAATTAACACCTTAAGGATTTCCTTAAACTTGTGGACTCACTTGACCTTAATGGTACAAACAGGGAAAGAACGCGCATGCGTTTGTTTCAATTTTCCTTTTTCGATCAAGCTAGCAATTGGCTTGAACGTCTTCTAGCAGGATCCATCACCACATGGGAGGATCTTACTACTCGTTTCCTTGCTCAATTCTTTCTACCGGGAAGGACCGCAAAACTCCGCAATGATATCCTGATGTTCCAACAACATCATGGAGAATATTTATCTGAAGCATAGACTCGTTTCAAGGACTTACTCCAAAAAGTCCCTCATCATGGCATAGACCTTTGGCTCCAAGTTCAAATTTTTTATGACCATGTCAATCCTGCCACAAGACGAACCATTGACCAATTGGCCGGTGGTATGCTTTGTGACCTAAACGCTGAAGAATCTTGGGCATTATTAGAGGACCTCGCCCTCTATGACAACGAAAGTTGGAACGACCCAAGAGATTTCGCCAAGCCGGTCAAGGCAATCGCTTTGCCTCAAGATGTCCCGAGTACATCCGACCGCCATCTAAATGCTTGATGGAAGCTCACCTTACTCCAGCGCGACCTGCTCAAGTGAACAAAATCACTACCTCATGTGAGATCTGCAGTGGTCCTCATGACACTCAGTATTGCATGAAAGATCCTGAACAAGCCTTTGTTGAATTTGCATTCTCGCTACCGATGAAGCGGGAGGTAAGTGGTATACTTTCAAGCCCGAGCACAACAATCTTGGTGACACCTATAATCCATCATGGAGAAGTCACCCAAAACTTAGGTGAGACAACCCCAAAATTCTCAAAATAATTTTTCAAACCCACCTAACCAGTTCTAACTCAGTGGTTCAATCCCGAACCGCTCCTTCAACAACCGTCCTCAAAGCTTTAACAATCAATCAAATCTAGAAGGATTGGTATCCAACTTCATGGCATCTCAAGATGCTAGAATATCCAAGTTTGAAGCCAATTTCAAATAACAGCAAAGCGAGATGACCAACAAAATCGACACAGTATTAAAGGCTATCACCGATCGAATAGCGGGCACACTACCTAGAGATACGGTTAAGAACCCGAAACTGGGTACTTCCCCAGTCTTGTCTGCTCGCTCTTACCTAACAATTGATCCCCAATGCTCATCTCGCCCCTCTACTTCGATCAATGCTATCAAAGCACATTCTATGGAGGCAAATATTTCCCAAACAAGCTTACTGTGATCCGGGTTGGAGATCGAACCGCAACAACCGGAAGAACCTAAACCAACTCTTAAAGATGAATTGCAGGATCTGCATCTTAACCTACCGGTTCTTGAAGTCCTAGCTCACGCTCTAATCTATAACGCTATATTGGATAAATATGCAGAGAGCTTAGATCTAGGCAAAAACGGATCAACATTTGTCCAAAGAGAAATACCGGTAAAGATGGAAGACCCAGGACTATTCACTCTACCTTGTAGATTAGGGGATTCAAAACCTTTCGACACCCTGGCTGATATAGGATCATGCGTAAACATAATCCCACTCTACCTCTTCAAAAAGCTTAACATCGGACTATTGGAAGAGACTGACCATATCTTTAGGTTGGCTGACGGAACCTAATCCTACCTCGTTGGGATTGTTAAAGACGTAGAAGTCCATATAGGAAAACTGAAACTATTAAATGATTTCTACGTGATGAATATGAAGAAGGACCCCGAAACCCCTTTACTTGTAGGAAGAGGATTCCTAGCTACCGCCAACGAAGTTATAGATTGTAGGATGGCCAAAATAGTGATATGGAAAGGAATCACTAGGTCAGTATTCAGAGTAAAAGGGGTCGACTTAGGTGAGGAGGAAGCACCTTATTGGACAACACTTGGAAAAAGGGAATCATACAAACCACGACCTCGCTAGGATGGAGTAGGCGCACGGACCCCTTATTATGCTAGGAAAGAATTCTTAGACTGTCATTTACCCGAAGAATTCTTAGACTGTCAATCCCGTTAAGGATGTTTTAGTGTTTAGAAGAATGATAGAATTCCTAGAAGCCATACCCATTAACCTTAAGAGTAACATGTGGGAATCGAAGGACCTAATAAAAATCCAATTAACTGGGACAAACCACCCAAAAATAGAGATGGAGCATGGCATGCCAAGATTAGACTGATTGACCCCGACGGAGAGGAATTTATTAAAACCCTACAATCAATCCCCACCACTAGGAAGCTCTCCGAAAGAGAAAGTCCAAGAGAAATCATCGACTTGGACTACTTCTGCGACACTTGACGTGTGACTTCGAGTCTAGCTACAAGACTCATAAATAATGAAAAACGGTTTTTGGGAGGCAACCCTGTAACACCCCCAAACTATGATACGCAACGGAATACAACATTTGGGGTGCTACTTCAAATACATGCACATGAGTCACAGTAAATGCTTAATGATACGTTTATAAATCACAATTTCATTTATTAGAAAGATCAGAGTTACATCGGTCCCAATACCAACATAGAGATTTATTTCCAAAAGTCACAACACGACTTGATTTCCAAAACACTTGTTTAGTTTATGACACTACTTCACCGAGACACCGTCCTTGATATCTGCGTTCCGTCCCGTCCAGCCATCTACAGCAATTAACCTGAGATACATGCTTAAAAACGTCAACAAAACGTTGAGTGAATTCATAGAGTTTACAAATAACAGTTAGAACGCATAATTGGTTCAACAAAACATATAACATTGCTCGTAAGACAAGTTATAAAAATATTGATTTCCAACTAAATGAGCCCATGTACCGAAACTTAACACATTCATCCCGTAGGATAAAATTATGTCCGAGAAGTATGCCACTTCTCCTACTAACTACAAAATGTCCGTTGCAGGGTGCTCACCTTCGGATTCATACCCCGGACAGGGTTGTCAAACCCAATAGATCTATTTAATGCATTAGCGTTCACCATCAACAAGACAATTAACGGCCACACATTAAAAGGCATATACTCAATAGTAAATGGAATCATATTTAATATCAAAACATATTGCATTCTCATTTTCAAAGCAAGCAAGTATCCCCCTCGCGGGTTTAACAACATTTAAAACACTTAAAAAGCGAGGCTATGAACTCACCTTGATCAAAGACGGCGATCAAATAGTCGAAGCAATCCCGAACAATCGGCAAAACGATCACGAATTATCATTACGTCGTGTGATTATTATACTTCTAAAGTACGATCGGTGATGCGTACATCGCCATGGCAAAAACGTATATATATATATATATATATGTGTGTGTGTGTGTGTGTGTGTGTGTGTGTGTGTGTGTGGGTGTGTGTATATATATATATATATATATATATATATATATATATATATATATATATATATATATATATATATTCATACATGTGATGAGAAATCAACTTGCGCCTTAGATCCTAAATTTCGCTAATTGAGTTACGATCATTCTTTCATTTATGTTATATGCCATCTAATCGAAAACTTTCTATTTTGGGAAAATTACTATTTTTGGAAAGTTACCATTTTTAGTAAGTTCAAAATGTCTAAGTATATTTTAATACTTATTATCTTATTCACACTCTGTTGTTTAGCAATTACACGATTATCCTTCTCTTTTTGGAAATTCATACTTCGTTAAAATAAAAGTTACTATTTTTAGTAACAACCTCGTTTATAAAAATTTGTTAAGTCTCAAAATGTTATACTTGTAATATTACTAATGTTTATTATTTTTAATAAGCATTCGACAAGTCTTATACCAACTCGTTGACTTTTAAAAGTCAACGTTGGACTTATTTGACTTTTACTATATGTATACTTTTTATTTAAATCTGACCCGACCAAAACGACCCACTAAATCACATTTTCACAACTCGGACATAAAATAGATTTTATGCGAAACGACGTTCCGGATAACTTTTAATTTTAGCCGAGACTTGAATCTCAACAGAAAATGACCAAAATGCCCTTACAAGAATCTGCTGTAGCTTTTATTTTTAATAAAACGCAAAAGTTTGACTTTCGGTTTTGACCCGTTATATCACATTTTCGTGACTTTGACCAAAAAGAGACTTTATGCAAAACGTCATCCCGGACAACTTTCGTGCTTTGTCGGAAGGCTAAAACGGACTCAAAAGTGCTCAAAATTTCCATTTAAAAATCTGATCAGAATGTTTATTAGCAAAATAGCTGATTGTAAATTTTATGACTTTCAAATCTTGTTTTCGCCGTAACTTTTTCGTTATTAGGAGTTACGGGACGTTCGAATTACCGAAACGTACATTAGGATGAACTCTATCATATTTCAACATCAAAAATAAGTTTTTATGATTTTTCGAGCCTTGTTTTCTGTGCCAAACTTTCTGCGCGAATTTATACCTTTCAAAACACCATCAAAATTATTTTCTCAATCACCCAATATCATCATCTAGCCTATTTGACGCAAGTATAATTGGATTTCATCACATGCAATAACTCTAGATCAATTAAATCGCGGAAACAAAAGTAACACAAGTATTAAAAATACTTACAAAGTTATAATAAGCAAGATCGGACAATACTTGAACCCGATTCGCCCCTCCCTTGTCTTAGCCGTACTCGAACCGAACCAAAACACCAAAACCATAAACTTTTTAATCAAAACCGAGCTTCCATAACGTTTATTTAGCTTCGATAAACACCCCATTTAAACCGAAATTTTTTGAAACTAATCTGAACTCTAACTCCAAAAATACTCATTGCATGTTATATATTTTTGGTGGGAAACATAGGAAATGACAAGGGGATTCGGAAAATATAAGTTGATCGGGTTGCATGTAATTTTTCCAGCGATGGCGGCGGCGGCCGACGGCGACGGTGGCAGTTTTTGGTGACCAGAAAACTTTTCCGGTGGTGGTTACCGGTCGAACTAGGTGAAGAGGAGAGGAGGAAGACAAAATTTTCTAAAAAGAGTTATAATTGTGTGTATGCCTCCCTTTTATAGAAAACTAGTTTAGGCAATTGACAAAAATAGTCCTCCCCTCTTTTCTTGTTTTGATTTTTGACACGCCATACTTTTATTTAATTTAAAACAACAATCATGGCTCGGGATTATACTTCCGTGGCTAAATTTATTTCCGTCACATTAATTTAATTTATAACATTTAATAAAATGTGTACATTTTAAAACGCGAGTCCGACTCAAGACAAGAAACAAAAGACGACATTCGTAAAAATAATAAATTTACGATCTTAAAAATAATAACGAGATGCGTCAAAAATTTTTACGTTGCTCAAAACGATTAACGAACGCACGGTCAAACGTTGACTTGCGAGACGACCAAAAATAAATATTTTAAATTTCCGTTCGTAACAAAATACGAAAATAACTATTCATGACAAATAAAAATTTAAATGTCGACGTTCGTTCACATGAACTTATAAAATAATAATTATAACGTCAAATTCGCGATCGGCCTACGCGTCGTAAAACTCGGGTTGTTACATTCCACCTACCTTAAGGGAGCGTTGTCCCAGTGCTCTTCCTTTCTTACTCGTCTTAATTTCTCTTACGGTGAGACGGCTTCCTCATTGTCGAATTGCCTCACATGCTTGAACGCACAAATTACTCGATATAATACTCGCTCCGACTATTCCGGATGGAAAGTCAATCAAAATAAATGATAATTTATATCGACAAAATCCAAAAATATAATTACAACTGCTCTTATTGAAAGAGACAAAATACGCCATGAAACATATTCGGGAAAACATAAATCACGTCGTTTCCAAACGAAAGACTTTAAACGAAAGATCAACCCAAATCTTAGTTTTGTGATCAATTTAACGACACAAAACGCACATCCTTACACAAAACTAAAACATACGTCGCTAATTAAAACCAAGATAGACGTCAATAATTAAAGTCGATATGTATTTATATCATCATCCAAATCAAAATACTCATCATTATTCAAAACCAAAATACACATGTTGCCCTTCCGGTCTCATTTAATAATGCCCCACCGGTTGCGAAAAATATTCCGGGGTACATACGACCCCATCAAATGCCTTATAGCACTAATATATAAAAATCACATATTTAATTAAGCACATATTCGCCTATTAGTCATTTCAAAATGACTTTATATTTCTACCTAGCTTACCACCATGCTTAGCAACATTCATGCTTGCTTTCTATAAGTTTCAGCAAAATAACCGTGCTCACTTATTGGGAAGCCTCAACAATAGTTATGCTTATCATGCGGGTTCATACCCAACCGTTTAGATTGCTCATTATACCCGGCTTGCCAGATGGCCAAGCTTTTTGGAAATGATCTCGACTAAATCACGGTTAGATTTTTTGGCCAATCATAGTCAAGCTTGCGAGTTGACAACCCACAATTGACAATGGACTATCAGGCTTGCGCACCACTCGGATCAACCTTCATCTACACCCGGGTAAGTATACCCTTCCACTCATGTCCTAAGCCATATCATGGCTTCACAAAAGCGACATAAGCGATTTACTACCATTCAAAAGTACATAGCACGTAAAACACATAAAGCACATTTTTCACATATTCGACGGCGATAATCCCGCTAGAAAACACATATTGTCGAAAGACAAATTGAAAACAATCAAGGAAACAATCAAGCATCATGGACTAGCTGCTCGTCTGACGAAAAATAAAAATCTTAATGTTCCCACACCGCGACTAGCATAGTTGACTCGGTCCTAACACATCGCATCCAATCCTAGATGACTCAACTAATCAAGTTGAGATAACTATGCGCATTCCTAATTCAATACCGTTCGGCTTAAGGCGTTAGCTACTTTGATTGGTTCCCTAGGATGGGAGCGGATGTTACCCTTTGGCTGGAATCTCCAATCTTTTCACTTCTTCATACGCACACTAAGTCGTTACGTCAAGGAGTAAGGACCACTAACCTTAAATCAGGTGTCGCTTAGTGCCTTATTCCAATCCTTGACTACATCATGTATACTTACGACTATACTACCACTACATTCCATTTCGGGGAAAGAAGTCTTCTTCACGGCCATCGGTTGATACATCAAAGGCATCATATATCCAATGTAGGAGAAGTCTTCTCCATTTCTTTCTTTCAACCCCGGGACTAACCATCTCAGCTTCCACCCACCTTAGGAATCTTTACATCTCCAAAAAGATCCCTTCTCAGTGTCGGTATCAGGTTTACACCCTTGGTAGCTCAATTCTACATTGCTTACTAGCACACCGACTATACTTGGTCTTGACATGTCTTCATATCAATCACTAATCTTAATTACCACGAACTGCACTTCACTCCTTTCTAGACACGCTCGTCCCGAACAATACCATAGGTATTTCCTCTTAAGGATGACTCGGTCATAATGACTCACATGAGACTCTCTCCATGAAGTCAATAGGAGTAAGGTTACTTGCATAAAATCCGTAGCAGGGTAAAAATAATTTCTTCTTCCAGAAGTTTGATCCAAACATTTATCTCAATTATCAAGCATTTTAATGGTGACGATTTATCCGACATAGCGTGGTTCTTCCTAAATTATGCATAATTGAGGACCAAACGACATCATGTCCTTCCTCGTCAAAACGTTTCTTTTCCGTACGCTACATGCGTAAATTAATTCCAAGAAAAATTTCGAAGAGTAAAAATCAAATTAGTTCAAAAGAAAGAAAAAAAGATAGCACCACCTTCCATTCTTATTATTTAAAAAGAAAAACACATTTTTTTAAAGAAGATTTATTTGACACCACAGGGTCAGTTTATGAAATTTAGAAAACACATTTTCCATGGTTTACACAAACAGTTTATGCAACGAAATTAGTACAATTCGCACAACGACAATTGTCCAACACACAAATTCGTTATTGTGGTCCCTAAATTTTTAAAATCAATAATTTGCAAGATATCATTTGATACAGTTTGGTCAACGGTCACAACAAGTACAAAAAATAATACCCACTCATGGATTATGCAAGCAAGTAACATACACATGCGAAAGATTCGCCAATTGAAGTCACTCAACACTCGGGAGTCAAATCAATCTCACACAAGTCGAGTGCCTCGGGGGTAACCACGACCTCCTATATTCACTCATAGTACAACATACACAATGACACCTCCTCATATCTCATAACGAGAACAATTACAACAATCGTAATAACAATGCCAAAAATAACATACATGCATACCAATTTTCCCAAAAAAGGATACACCATTGGCTTTCAAAGCCAGTACATCCAACCGTAACGGTTCTAAGTTTCTGATACATAAACTACATATACATGAACTCTCTTAGAGTTCTAAATCAAAATTAATAGCTAAAAGTGCATAATCACCACGCTGGTGATAAGATAAAACTTTGAGGCAACGATAACCTCAATCCAATAAACCTAAATCTTGAAATCCTCCTTCTTACTAGTACGTGGACGATAAAAGTATGAGGTTTTCGTCTACGAAAATCATTTCGAGTCTAATTTCCAAAAACATAGGGCCCATTGCCCAGAAAGGTTTTGGATCCAAGGTGAAATTACCATTTCCAACTATGAAAGAATTATCACATCATGAATGGTTGTTAAAAAATCCTCGACCCCCATGGGTAAAGGCAAGAATAAAAGTTGGAAGCCTGGACAACATCAAAATTTCCTTCATGATCGGTTACTTCTTTTAGAAACACACTTACATAGACCTAGAATCACCAATCAATATCATGTCTAGGCGTCAATATAATCAGATCATGACTTATGGGCTTAGATCTAGACAAAAACCGTCAAACCCCGATAAAATTAGCAACTTTGTAGAAAGAGTAAGACGTCTAAATATTTTCATAGGAAGCTTCACCTACAAATATGATTTTATGATCTTAGAAGATGCCTCTAGCGTTATTAATGAATGTTTAGGGGAATTCATTTTTAGAAAGTCGTTCATAGAAGAAACCGGCCTAGTCTACAACAAGGAAGAAGGGACGATCACATTCGGTATGAACAACGAAAAATCACCTTTAAAATGCCTCACACCATGGAGACATTTAAGTAAAAACAACTCATAGGTTTAAGCACAGATTCCATACCCCCGTTCGCCTATGAAGAAAACTTTGGCAATGGAAAGATGCACTATTATCAAAGCTTACTCATTGGGGATGAGTACAAGCAAGACGAAGGAGGCATGAAAGGAATTAGGCATTTAATGAGAATAGAAAGAGAGATAATGAATAACAAAGGAGAAGTCACGTAAGAACGTGTGACTTCAAGTCTAGCTACAAGACTCGTAAATAAAGAAAAGCGCTTTTTAGGAGGCAAACCAATTTTACTTTTCTCGCACATTAGGAGTGTCTTATGTTTTATTCTTTTCATTTTATTCAATCATGTTCGAACTCTATATTGTAATCATGCTTTGTATTGTTTTTAACCTTGCTTTAATTTCAATCAAAGGTATTTTGCAAATAATAATTATTGGGGGCATCTATCCGGTTTTTGAACCAAGTTCAAGCATGTTAAATAAATTGTTTAGATTAATTCGCGTCAGTTTCGAGTCATATGAGTAAATTGTCAAATCTCAAGTTTTATGCAGCTATTTCTTAAGGAACTAACTTATGGAATCAAGTGCAGGAAATTTTTCATCAAAAACAAAAATTTCATTTTCACAGAACGTGGAGACGGCATCATGATTTACACGCGATGTCGTCACCAAGACACCTGTGACGGCGTCAGGATTTTCCTGACGGCATCAAACGCCCAAGTTCAGAAAACTTATTTTAATTATTTTTGAAAATAAAACTTGCATAACATTTAAAATATGTACTATTATGTTATAAACCTGCAAAACCAACAAGTTTGACAATTCTCTCATCCTATCTTTACTGCTTTATTGAGTCAACCCTAATTTCATAATTGTATATTTGTAAATTGCACATTTTATGCTTGGTATAGTTGTCTTTGTCTTTGATTACAGGTTATATTTGAAGAGAAGAAGCTTGAAAGTTCTTAGGAAGTTTTATTGGACGATTCTCAGAGGACGATTTAACCAGTTATCGCATGTTTCTTCTCCATCATTGAGCAAACCAGGGGAGTACTAGTTTCTTTTACGTGTTTTCTTTTCCTTTTTTATTCGTTTTATGGGTACCTATATAGAACATTAGGGATAATGTTCAACTTAAGTGTAGGGGAAAAAATAAGCCTTAGAAACTATTCTTTCATTTGCCATTTTCTTTGTCCTTGAAATGATGGGTAATATATTGAAACATAGCATAAGAGGTGATTTTGACCCAATTTTTTTTATGACACATACTGACGAAAACCGAGTATTAATATCATCTCATGGATAGGAATATATATGACTAGCACAAAAACCCTTAGAATTCCACCCTAAAAATGTGAGGTTTGCCTTTAGATCTTTAGGAATTCGGGTATCTATTATTGATACCCAAGATAGCATTCTCGAGTTAAGGAGTGAGCAGTCATATGTGTCTATTCTGTCATTACGGATGTGTACATGTGTTCTTTGTCGCCTTTTCTGGAGCATTGAGATCGGTATTAAATTATATGAGTGTACCGGTAGCATATTAAATTCTAGAACTTGTTTTTGTGATGCATCTCGAGACCGCATAGTAAGTATTAGGATTTGCTTGATAAGAGGCATTAGGATTAGCCTATGTTTTAAACCTGTATTTGTTATGATGGTCTCACCGATCATATAACTATCCCACACCCTTGCCATGCACTTATTTTTAGTGCAAGATACCCCTAGTACAACCCTTTGAGCCTATCCTTTTTCATGGTTCTCGTAATTTTTTGGTTAAGCCAGACTATTAATGAAGAGCATTGTTAACCCTTAAACCAATCGTTACACCCAAATCGCCTTAGCCTACCTTATATGTACTCGCTTTTAGTACATTATTGTGTTTAACCCAAGTTAATTATTCGAGTACACGGTTGCTAAGTCCTTATCCTTATAAATACTGTTTTGGGACGATTGGGATTCATGGTAGTATTTATTTCGCATAAGAATAGGGAAAAGTTAAGTCAATACCCCCATATATTTGTTAGATGATCTCCATGTTATTTTGATCCACCTCAAATCGAGTCATTAGTTAGATTGTAGATATCGAGCATGTAAAAGCTCAAGTGTAGGGGTACGTGTTATAAATCCCAATTGATGTATTATGTTATTTAAAAAAATTATAGAAAAGAAAAAGAAAAGAGATTGATGTAGATTTATGTAGAGTTTGTATATCTTCGTCCAAGTCTTGGCTTAACAACCAAACCAGCATGTATTCGTGTAAATAATTAGCTAACCCTCCATTCCAAATTCACCCAAAGCCACCCAAATGTATCGCATCCGTTTCCGTTTCCATTATATGTTATCTTACACTTACACCCCACAACCCTTTAAAAGACCTCTTAGATAGTAATGCATAATGCTTGCACCTAGCGGTGGAGGTTTGATCCTTTACCAAGCCTATAGTAATTTATATTCTATGACAGGTAATGAGTGTTGATTTTCCGTTATGTCATAATTTATTATACAATCGAGTGAAAGAGAGAATCCCAAACACTTATGTGAGGTGCTAGTATATACTTTCCGTGCTTGTAATTACGAGGTCTAGAAGGTTGTGTTGTAAAACACTTTTAAAGAGTAGGTAAAATGACCCCTCATATTGTTATTGTATAGATAGAAAAGCCCATTTGCTTGAGGACAAGAAAATCCCAAGTGTAGGGGTATTTTATAAGGTGTCATTTTATACACTTTTTTGGGGTCGTTTAACCCCCTAAATCGTGTGATTATGCCCAAAATAGGTAATTAATCAATCCTTTTCAGGTATTTTGCATTTGGAAGAAATAAACGTGACTTGGGCTTATTTGGAGAAGAAACAGACAAGACTACGGACCTACACCAACATTGCTTAAGAATTTCTCATCAGAAGCTAGAGACGGCGTCATAGATTACACTTGACGCCGTCACAAATCCTACCACGATGGCTGATGAGTTGTCATTTTATACACTTTTTGGGGTCGTTTAATCCCCAAAATCATGCATTTATGCCCAAAATAGGTACTTAATAGTTCCTTTTTAGATATTTCTCATTTGAAAGACATTTGGAAGAATTACACATGACTTGGGCTCATTTGGAGAAGAAACAGACAAGACTACGGACCTACACCAACATCTATCATGAATGTCTCTTCAGTGGCTGGAGACGGCGTCACAAATACAACGTGACGACGTCACCACGAAGATCAAGATGGCGTCACAAGATACCAAGACGGTGTCACAGTACACGACCCAGCCCAATACCTATAATATTTTATTCATGACGGTGTCACGATTAAAACGCGACGCCGTCACAACGTTTTTCCTATATATACAAACCCGAATTTAGGGTTTTGATTGCGTAACTTTAGAATAAAAAGAGTGTAAGAACTCTAGTTCATTTAGCAGCTGTTAGGGATAGGGATGGCACCCGTGGGTAATGGGTACGGGTATCTCAAACCCGTCACCCACCCACATAGATTTTTTATCACCCATCGCCGACCCATCACCTACTAGTGAGTATAACTTTTTACCCATGCCCATGCCCGCGGGTACCTATTGCCCATGGGTAAACCCGTGGGTTAGTGAAAATGCAACAAATTTACAAAACAATGATATGGAAACTAACTAAGAAACTACGTTACAAGACACCATATCATATTTTCTAAATATCGAGTTCACAAAATACTTAAAACATGTGTATGAAACTAGCAAATTAAATGTCATTACACCAAATCACATGTCTGAACTGAAATGTATCATGTATATATCTTTGAAGAGTTGGGTAATTATCAAATATATACCATCAACTTCATAAATATTTAAATAGTATCATAAATTTTACTCCAACACAAATGAGTTTATGGGTACACGCAAGGTTATTTGGGCGGGTACACCTGTGGGTATTTTAGATGGGTACACCCATGATGGTATACATTACCCGTCACCCACCGATGGGTATAAATTTTCACCCACGACCCACCTACGGGTGAAAATTAATGAGATTGCCCACCCATTTACATGCGGGTACTCGCGGGTTACGGGTTTTTTCTTACCCATTGCCATCCTTAGTTAAGGACGATTTTAGGGCCTAAAAACCCTATTGTATTTCCTCCAAATAATGTTTTAATCAATTAAGGTTTACTTAATCATTCAATATGTCTTGTTGTGTGATTATTTATTGTTCTTGCTCTACTTTTAACATGCTTGGCTAAACCTTCTATTGTGTTTATTTATAATTGTATGAAACCTAGAATGTAGATCTTAGTGGTGTTGATTCTTGTGATGGATGTGCACGTTAGGTCTTAGAAAACTAGCTTTTGTCCGCATCGCTGTTGATATGTTTAAGAAAACATGATTGTGTAGAAAGGATACCATCGGGTAACAGTCTTCATACTACCTTATCCCCTAGTATGGTTGATCCACTTTTAATATATTTCACATGCACTTAGTGTACTCCTAGGGGTTGTGTAATAGTCTTCATACTACCTTACGTGTGCGTTGCTCTAGCGGCATACTAAGTAGACGGCTTCGTTTATGATTTAGGAAATAGTTACACAGATCATATAACAACCCACAATTTTCCTCAGTGTAATTATCCATCTATTATATTTAATAGAACCATTTTCACAAAAATATTTTTTTGTTTTATTCTGTCTATTATGTAACGTAACTTACATTTCCAAAGTAAATAAGCTCACGCAACTACCAATGCCAACTCCATCAACGTTTATATCAAGTGAATGTTATAATATGTCAAGCAATATGATTAATATCCATCTTTACCACATACGTTATCTATTTAACGTACCATTCATTATGTTTAATATAAAAGGGACTTTATACGTTAACGTTTATATCGAAACCCCGACTACATGTAGTTTCCATGAAATACAAATTTACAAACTTATAAGGCTTATGTACAAGTTAACCATGCGTAATATTTAAAATACATTTCCCTCTACTTTTGTCAAACCCTACGTACCACTATTTAAAGCTAGAGTACAAGTCGATTAAGCACGAGATTCAAATTTAGCTATTTCCCTCCAAACTAATATACACCATTCGTACCACCCTTTAAGCCTAAGTTACTACTCTCCTAAGCACCTCATTTAAATTAAATCTTCCCTCTATTCCACCTCATGCTCGCACAAACCAAATGAAACCCTAACCCTAATCCTAATCTAAAACCCTAAACAACTCGATACCACCTTAACTAGTTTCTTAACCAAGTCCTAACCAAGCTAGCACCCTTCACCATGATCCACCACCTTGCCTACCACCTTGTCACCACCCTTGAGCCCCACGCAAACACCTCACCACCACCTTGTCACCTTGCACCCCAAGTTGAAATCTTTGTCACCACCTTGGTGATTCGAACCCTCACCACCTTCAAACACCTTTCTAAGCTATACTCCTAGCTTACACTAGTCACCTTGCATACTAGTTGTTAAAACTTGGCCACCACTCCAAGTCTTGGCCCTATAAATACACACATACATGCACGCTTCCATAATTCACCATTTAAGCTATATACTTCCTCAAAATCAGGTTCTAGCTAAGCTAAGGAAGGGAAGGAAAGGTCTTTAAGCTATTTTGGAACCAAGGAATAAGAGAAGAAGAGTCCTTCATTTATCTCCTAAGTATTTGACCCATATTCACCCACTTCGAACCATTTCAAGCTCTTGTAAGTCTTATAAGTTGTTCAATAAGCTCCAAACATGTTTTAGATCTGTTGATACAAAAGATGGACGATCCTTGATTAGGTCCGAATTAGGTATAATACGGATCTGTTAGGCTCCGGTTCCTGTATCAATTAAGTATTGATGTATGAGACCTGCGCACTAAGAAAACAAAGCACCGTTAGGCTTACCGTGGGATTGTCTCCCACGATTATCCTCCGGCGTGAGAGTAAGTAATCGGTTTAGGTTTAGTAGAAGGTTAGGGTTATGAGAGCATACCTTAGATGAGAGCCGAGGTGCTCTTTATATACTCACCAAACCCTAATGGGCTTTGTCCCATTAATTAGGTTAGTATCCTAGAGGCCTCACCGTTTATTTAGTAACCACCATTATTTAGTAACTAGTGGGCCCTCCTCATGATTATGACTCGTTCGTAATGGGTGTTCTAGATACATGCGCACGTGTGCGCTAGTTGGGCCTCATGGGCCTAAATCCTCGCCGCGATAGCCCATATGTCATGGGCTTCTCTATAGGCAGTACCACTCGGGCCTTGGAAACCCGTATTGATGTCGCTATGGCCCATTCATTATGGGCCTGGGTATACGTACTATTCGCGGGTCGGGTTCATGACCCGAGGTTGGACTATACGTCATCAATTAAAAAAATTATAAATACTAACCAAATGTTGTTGATTATCAACAATGGTGGCGTCAGAGTAACCACGTCTTCTTGTTTAAAAAAGGTAGGGAAAATATTTACGGAAGATTGATGATAGGGTTGAGAGAAAAAGAGGGAGTCAGATTAGTTTTTTATTATGCCGAATGGATCTGTAGAAGAGATGCGTCAGTTTTATTTTGGAGTTAAATTTTAGCACTTTTTTAGGGATGATACAAAAAACATAAATTACCCTTTCAGCTTTAAAATTAATAGCCTCATCTTTTTGCTAATTACATAAATGGCACAATATAACTTAAAATGGTTCTGTAAATGCCTAGATTAACTTAAAATGGTTCTGTAAAGTTCTACGTTTAAAATAGGTTCTCAATATAATACTTCAATATATATATATATATATATATATATACACACACACACACATAAAAAGAGGGAGTCAGATTAGTTTTTTATTATGCCGAATGGATCTGTAGAAGAGATGCGTCAGTTTTATTTTGGAGTTAAATTTTAGCAATTTTTTAGGGATGATACAAAAAACCTAAATTGCCCTTTCAGCTTTAAAATTAATAGCCTCATCTTTTTGCTAATTACATAAATGGCACAATTAATTGTAGCCATTGATCCAAAAAGTAAATGCCTAGATTAACTTAAAATGGTTCTGTAAAGTTCTGCGTTTAAAATAGGTTCTCAATATAATACTTCAATATATATATATATTTATATATATAGATATGTATATATGTATACATATACATATGTATACATATGTATATGTATATGTATATATCCCTGGATTTACGACTTGGTCTTGTTGAGGTATTGAAATCATGTTGGTCTTCTTTAGCACATATTCGCCAACACCATGGTTGGCTACTAAACGGGAGTCCTACATTTGCTTCTAAGGTTACGTACACCCATTCGGAGCTGCATATGCGTAGTCCGGCAATTAGGGCTTTATACTCCGCCTCGTTGTTCGTGCTGTTGGAATTCAAAGCGCAGTGAGTAAGTGAAGTTCCATTCTTCCGGGTTAGTGAGGATGAGGCCTGGCGCCGACTGTCCACGCATGACGATCCATCCTATGAATAAGATCATTGGTTATGGGATTTTTACTTCGCTCTGGAGGGAGGACATCGTCGGTTTCTGTTCTTTCGATGAGGAAATCCGCCAAGTATCTGTCCTTTCCTTTCACTGCGGTTTGCATGGTCTATAAGAGAGATGTTATGCTCCCTTAGCAACACGCTCTACTTTTTGAATTCGCCCGACACATTCAGGTTTAGAGATAACCTGTTTGATGGTGTGTTTGATCTTGTGATTACCACTATTGGGTCGCCGCTTGGAAATATCTGCGCAGTTTTTGGTGAGCAATACTAACGCCAGGATCAGCTTCTCCATTGCGCTATAGTTGATCTCCGTTTCCTTGAGTGCTTTACTTACGAAGTATACCGGTGTTTGTACGGAGTCCCTATCTGTCAGTAGCACGGCGCTAATTGCCCCATGCGTCGCGGATAAATACATAATCAACTCCTCCCCTGGTCGGGGTGCGACTAGCGTGGGAAGTGCTGCATATGTGCTTTGAGCATGCGTGAGGCTTCTTCTGTGCTGTAGTCCAACGGAAAGTCCCTTCTTCGTAACTTTCTTGAGTGTTTTGAACAAGGGGAGTGACTGGCTCTGACTTAGATAAGGAACCTGTTCAAACCGGCTAACTTCCCATTTAACGGAAAGGACTTCTTTCATCAGTGCGCGGTTTGAAGGACGTTGGATGACAGCATTTCATTTTTCCGGACACGCTTGATGCCGTAGGTTCTATCAAAGTATCCGAGGGAACATGCCTTTCTTAAGCCCCAAAAGTACATTTTTTAGGATTTAGCTTCATATTGATTTTTCGCAGTGCCCTGAAAGTCTCTACAATGTCGCACACCAACTCGTCTTCGGTGTGGCTCTTTATAACAAGGTCATCGACATAGACCTCCAGGTTGCAGCCCACTTGCCCCGTGAACGCGTTATCTACCAGTCGCTGGTAGGTGGCACCTGCGTTCTTTAGGCCAAAAGGCATCTTTGTATAGCAATAGACACCTTGACTTGTGTGGAAGGCTGTCTTTTCCTCGTCATCCTTGTCCATTTGGATTTGGTGATACCCCTTGTATGCGTCCAAGAAGCATTGAAGGGGTTTCCGCATAAGGATCCACTTTCCAGTCTATCTCGTAGTGGATAGCAATTTGAGGACATGCGTTGTTAAGGTCAGTGAAAGTCCCCGCACATCCGCCAGTTCCATCGCTCTTTTTGACCATACTGGGTTGGAGAGCCATATCATGGTATAGACTTTCCCGCCATGATAACCCTGCCTCCACGAGTTTTATGTACCTCCTCCAGAATTGGCCTTTAGCGCGCCTCTGGAGCTAGCCCGCGTTTTTTCTGCCTTTCTGGGGGGATCCTTGTCGGATTTTCAACTTGTTGTTCTGTGATCGATCAGGGCCCACCAGTCATGTGTTTTGTTCCCATGCAAGATATTGAGGTTTCTTTGCAAGAAAAGTGCGCAACAGCCGCCCTACCCGTATCGACCGCGACCCCCGATCGATACTTCTTGTTACGTGTAAATCGGGTATGAATCGCGACCTTCAAGTTTGTCACTTTGGTTTGCGATGCTGTCCCTGGTGTCTGCGTCAGTTCACTGTGACTGTGTTGCATCCTTAGGCAGTGCGGCGGTGTTGTAGATGGTAGACAATTTCCGCCATCGTCTGGGAATTTAGCAATCCCGTGGGCGTAGAAAATAGATGGGATTACGACCGCAGTCGCGTATCGCTGAGAACCCTGGTCTTCAAATAATGCCATTGTTATGGCGATGGTGATCTGATCACCATAAAAATTCATCAGGCAGATTGTGAGTCGTCTTATTGCCAACTTAACCGGTACCGTAGTTGCCCCTGGGATATCTTTTTCTCCCGTGAAGCCAGTCAAACGAGCGTCGTCGGACCGGGTTATGATTTTTTACTTTCAGGGGAGCAGTCTTTGGAAGCAATGTTGTCAGTATGTCTGTTGATGCCTTTCCCCATCAAGTACATGGTGTGGATGTCGTGGGACCGCATGCATTTTATCTCGTTGGTAAGTGGCTCCACCACTGCGTTATGATTTGATTGTCGCACTAGTCAAAGTGGGAAAAGAGATGCCACTTCCATGCAGGGGAGGTGGTGGTCGAAATTTTTTGACTGACTTTTTGCTTAGTTTTTCGTCTGCCCCCTATGACTGTACTATATAGATGGTGTCAGCCTTTGTCTCTAGTGCGTCTTTCTGCTCCGCCTCCTTTGTTTATCTTTTCCTTCTTGATGTTCTTCTCACAGGTTATCCAATTGCCTTCCTTGACCAAATTTGTCAATTGCTGTCGCAGTTGGAACGCATTCATTAGTATATGCCTTCTGATATTGATACTCGCAGTACTGTTCCCCACGCATTAGCTCTTCTAGAAGGGCTCATTGGTGGTGGTTTTAGGAAGTTTGAACCTTCTGTTGCGAGTATCTCCTTTGGGGTCATTGTCAGTGGGGTGTACTTGTCGTTCCCCGCCCGCCCCTCTGGACCCGGTAGCTGTTGTTCGCGCCTGCTACTCTGGTCATTGGATTGTCTCATGGATGTTCCTCGTGACCTATGTTGTTTGGTTTCCTTTCCTGCTATGTCGCGGCGGCGGCTTCTCCTTGAATGAAGGACCTTGTGCGTTTCATCAACTCATCAAAGGTTTGGGGAACCCTATCATTCAACCTTTTGATAAGTTCTGGGTTATTTATTCCATTCATAAACCCTGAGATCTTGAGAATTTCGGGGCACGCCTTGACGTGTATGCATTCGTTTCCTATCTTTATAGCGCTATCCGTAGGCGCTTGTGGACTCCCCTTGGCGCTGTTTCACCCTGGCAAGCTCGACAGGGTTCTTGGCACACTTCTTCCTTTGAGTAAAATTTAAGCGGAATGCCCTCCGCAACTCTTCAAACCCATCAATGCTTCTGCGTGGTAGTTTGCTGAACCAGTTCCGCGCGTTTCCTACTAACGTGGAATTGAACATGTGGCACCACACGGGTTGTGGCCAGTTTTCAATAGTGGCCGCCGATTCGAAGATTTTAGAGGTCATCAGGTCACCTGTCCCATCTAAGTTTTTCGTTAGCAGGCATGCGCCTTTTCTATCTCCGAGAAATCGCTAATGCGCGCGTTAATGCGTCGAACCATTTTGACGGACGCCATGGGACGGGACATATTCTTCGTTTCATCTCCACGATATTTGGTTCTTGGATTCTCCCCAGTGTCCCGTTTCTGGTCCTCGTTGTCGAGGTGTTTCTGAGGGACGAGCTTACTCTTTGCGGTGCTTGCGTCGGCTGTCCTCGCGATGTGCCGAACTTGGAGGACTTTCACTCGGGGGGGAGCGCCATTGTCCAGCTGCTGTAGACCATAGCGACTGCAGCCTATCACGAACGTTGATGGACCGGTCATTGTTTTCATAGAGTCAGTTCTGCAAGTTAGCTGTTTGAGTACTCGGTGAAAAAAAAAAATTAATACACCACTTGCTTTCATTCTACCAAATACTGTGAGGTCGACGGTTATCCTTTACAGCCTTTTCCTTTCTGGTGCAACGGTGGAAGATACCTTGTCCTCCGAACGAAGTTAAGTCGGGCCTGTAGGCTCTGGCTTGATCTCTTTTTTGTTTCCTCTTGCATGAGGGCGACCAAAGTCTCGTAGTTCTGAGATACGAAATCACTCGGCGCCAGTTCAGTCGCGACCCCTTCCAGTGTGAGGTTGTCAGCCCCTAACTCGGGGACCTGTTCGAATTGGGGTAGGGGTGGCGGTTCGGTGGTTATTCTCCTGGCGCCGTTCACCGATTTGGGGGTCGGTCGTGTGCTGTGAGAAGTAAGCACGCTTGTTAGATCTGACGTGCTTCGTGTAGGTGTCGATGGTTGGCTGGGTTGTCCCCAGGGACGGTCCCGTCGCTGGGAAGACCAGATCATATGGCGTATTGGTGCTTCCAGAGGCCTGCTTGGAGACCTGTCTAGAGGCTTGGTCGCTCTGCTTCTTCGCCTGCGGAGTCCGCTGGGTAAAGTTTCCTTGCTTTGTCATTCTAGATTTTGGCAGTGTTCTTAGTGTAGAGTCCCACGGGATGGTGCCTCATCTGTTGATACAAACGATGGACGTCTATGATTAGGTCCGAATTAGGTATAAATGGATGTTAGGGCTCAGGTTCCTGTATCAATTAAGTATTTGGATGTATGAGACATGGCGCACTAAGGAAAACAAGCACCGTTAGGCTTACCGTGGGATTGTCTCCCACGTTTATCCTCGGCGTGAGAGTAGTAAGTATCGGTTTAGGTTTTTGAGGAAGTTAGGGTTATGAGAGCATAACCTTAGATAAGCGCCGAGAGGTGATTTTTATATACTCACCAAACCCTAATGGGCTTTGTCCCATTAATTAGGTTAGTATCCTAGAGGCCTCACCGTTTATTTAGTAACCGCCATTATTTAGTAACTAGTGGGCCCTCTTCATGATTATGACTCGTTCGTAACGGGTGTTCTAGATACATGCGCACGTGTGCGCTAGTTGGGCCTCATGGGCCTAAATCCTCGCCGTGATAGCCCATATGTCATGGGCTTCTCTATAGGCAGTACCACTCGGGCCTTGGAAACCCGTATTGATGTCGCTATGGCCCATTCATTATAGGCCTGGGTATAAGTACTATTCGCGGGTCGAGTTCATGACCCGAGGTTGGACTATACGTCATCAAGATCATATATAAGCTTTGTTCTAGCCACTTGAATAAGCAATACTCTTTTGAAAACACCTAAACCAAGCCGAGCCCTAAACGACCCATTTTGGGAATCCTAATCCATGCGAAATCTAAATAAGCTAGTTTAAGCTTACTCTAATCCTAATAATCTCTTATACACCTTTTATAATCTCATGGAATAATCCCTTAAACCCTAAGCCTATACGTTTGGTTTTACTAAACTAAATGCACCTCTAAAAATCATTTTCGTAAACCTTAATAAGCTATAAGCCATAAGCTGATCTTATAAGCTGTTCTAATAAGCTACTTTATCATTTTTAGAAGCTTAGAAACAAACCCTAAAAGCTATAAGCTTTCGGGTCATAGTTTCAAAACCAAACGCACCCTTGACGGGTTATCGAGCTCATAAGGTCACTTCATAAGCAATAAGCTTGTTAAAACTATAAAATCAAACTTATTTTAGCTTATTGTAATAAGCTAAATGCTGCAAATTAATTTTGAGATTAAAAACACGACGTATAACGAATTTCGACTAAAAACGCAAATCGTATTATGCATGAGGGGTATATATTGTAACTTTTGAAACTATTTATCTTTTGGGCCAAAAATGTAATTAACCTGAACTTATAACCACAAGGACCTGTTTTGCCAACTTTCTAACATAGGGTTAAAATATATATAAATTATATAAAGGGTTTAAATTGTAAAATATATCATACCAAGGGTATATATTGCCATTTTTGAATTCCTAAGGGTGTAAAATGTAACATTTTTATATATTAAATAAAAATATACTTAAACGTTATAAGACTCGATTTTATTAAAAACCCGACACACTTATCGTGTCATTCATCGATCGAAACATATAAAAATAATTATGTTATATATTTAACATAATTTATCATCTACTAGCTTTTGAAGAAAATTTAAAAAGATAAAATCTAACGTATCACGTTACTAGGGAATTTCATGTGAGGGGCTTTTATTTGGGTAGACGTTTTGACGAGTTGCTGCATTTACGATTTAAAGTGTCCTAGCTCCTCAAACGTTTACTACATGACCTCTGGATTATGATAGCCCGAACCGTGATACGATATTTTCACAAGTTAATAAACAAAATTAATATTTATGTTAAACTTTATGAAATAAAGTTTTGAAATATAAAACTAAGACTTGACATATTACCCCAAGTTGCGTGACGAAGCCGTTTATTTCCATTTGAGTCACTTTTGACGTCAATCAGATTTCCCTATTAAGGTGAGTTCATAGTCCCACCTTTATATGTTTTTTAAACCCCGTGGGGAGATACATGCTATAAACCATGAATACAAGTATTTTCCAACTGTATGCTATCCTGATATATTATTGCCTAAGTTACCTCCATTGCCAATATCCTTTATATCATGAACCATTAATCACTTGTGTGTGAACGCGAATATTGTGGATAGATCTATCAGGATCGACGAATCCCGTTTGTGTTTACCAGTGAGGTAACCAAGCGCACTATATTTGAGAATAATAGGTAACTTGGAAAGTAACCTTTCCAAGAGGACATTTGTCCTCAATAATGTCATTGATATGATTTCCATGTTAACGTGTTAGTGTCATGAGCTTAGTGCAATAATATTGTTTTCCATGATAATTGTATTTGTGCAATTATTACCATTATGTTAACTTGTATTCAACCATTTCATTATAAACCTATGAATTTCACTTAACCTTTGTGTTGCTCCTTTTAAGCATGTTTATCTCAGGTAACTAAGCAAAACTATAGCACGGAGTGGCATGGACTTGAAGACGTCTAAACTTGTTATCATTCAAAGTTTGTGTTTTAAATGTATTTTGGGACCTCCTTTTTGTAAAACTCTTATATATTATTGAATGATAACTATATTTTCCAAAGGTCTCTTTTTGAGTCGTTTTCTATGATTATGAGTAATGATTCATGAAGTAATACCCCAAATTAGCTTGCGCTGCTATGTGAATTATTGGCGTGTTACAATCGGCACCCTAATTAAGGGGACCGACCACGTGTTTTTTGTTTCAGCTTACCTATAAATACTGGACTATTCCCCACTAATTTCCTTACCTTTTGTACACACTTTCTTTCTGTTCTAAATTAGTTTATACTCTCCTACAAATCCTTTGATCATTTAATCATAAAGCCTTGTTTCCAAATGATCCAAGCTTTGATCCTCAA
>BQNB010039519.1:0-48006 GCA_026074375.1 Tanacetum coccineum
CCAAGACTAACCTTAAGTGTTCTACATGCTCCTCCCGAGTCTTAGAGTAGATTAAGATATCGTCTATAAACACTATCACAAACTTATCAAGATAAGGCCTACAAACTCTATTCATCAAATCCATGAATACCGCTGGTGTGTTAGTCAGACCAAAGGGCATTACTGTAAACTTGAAATGTCCATAACGAGTTCTAAAAGCAGTCATTGGAATGTCATCCTCATGCACTCTCAGCTGATGATATCCATACCTAATATCTATCTTTGAGAAAAACTGCGACCCTTGCAGTTGGTCAAATAGATCATCGACCCTAGGAAGCGGATAATGATTCTTAAATGTCAACTTGTTCAATTCTTTATAATCAATGCACATCCTAAAAGAACCATCCTTTTTTCATAACGAACAATACTGGCTCTCCCCAAGGCGACGAACTTGGTCGAATGAAACCTTTGTCTTGGAGTTCCTTGAGTTGTCCCGACAACTCCTCCAATTCAGAAGGTGCCAAATGATAGGGGGACTTTGCTACTAGCGTTGCTCCAGGAATTAACTCAATTCGAAACTCAATTTCCCGAATAGGCAGCAATCCAGATAGGTCATTCGGGAATACCTCAGGAAAATCTCTCACTACTACTATCTCTTCTTGTTCCTTCTCTTAGTCCTTAGCACTCTTTAGTTGCCTCATCTTTTCTTTCGATTTCTCTCCTAATACTCTAAGCACCTTGCCATCCAGTAGTGGTATCCTCACTACTTTCTCATGACAAATTATTTCAGCCTTATGATTAGACAACCAATCGATATCTATAATCACATCAAAACTCCCATGCCCAAAAGGTATCAAATCGATGTCAAAGACATGACCCTCGATTTCTAGTTTGCAACCCTTAAAAATCTTATTAATCTCCTCTACTAGCTGCCCGCTATCTATCTCAATCTCATATCTGAAACCTAATTCGCTGGGCTCTGTGCCTAACAGAGGTATAAAAGTAGTGGAAACAAAACTATAGTCGGCACCATAGTCAAATAAGTTAGTGGCAAAATGATTTTTCAAAGTAAACGTATCCGTCACAATGTTCGGATCTTGGCGAGCTTCCTCTACTCCCAACATGAATGCCCTACCCCAAGCTTGGTTCTTTTGGTTTCCACGACCCTGACCCTTGTTGTTAGCAGCAACTTGGTTTCGACGAATTTCTTCTGGTCTTTGTGCCCTTTCAATCTAGAACAAGCTGACCTGACATGGTCGATACTACCACACTCATAACATGCCTTAACAGTTGTGTTTCTAGCATTGACAGGATTTACATTCCTCAACACGCCTCTACAATCCCTTGCTAAATGACCCAGGCGGTTACAGTTGAAGCAAGTGCGACAAGGCCCTCCAGGTGCATGGTAGAAGTTGCAGGTGGTACACTTTGGCCAAGTACCCATATTCTCCCTTCCTATAGGGTTTGCGATAGAAGGAAAATCATTTCCAGTCCTAGTCCTCTTATTATCATCCCTACCATTCTTATAATTGCTAGGTTCCCCCACATTTCCTCTTTTCTCAACCTTCTTAATTGATCCATTTTTAACAGCCTCATCGATCAGTGCACCAAAAATCTGCACAGCCTTTTGTATAGTCTTTGGCTCTATTGCTGCCACCATCACACGGATCTGTAGAGCAAGGCTGTACACATACCTCTCAATCATCCTACTCTCCAGAGTTACCAAATGTAGAACTAGCCTAGCCAACTCATGAAACCTATCAGTATACGCAGCATGGCCAGCCTCGACCATGGTGTGATTCCACAACTAAGTTTCCAACTTTTGCATCTCATGACTAGAACAAAACTCTTCTATCATCATAAACTTAAAGTCATTCCATGACATACTAACAACAACTTCCTGGCTTAGCGTGCGGATCTGAGAGTTCTACCACGTTAAAGCCTTACCCACAAATGAACCAACAGTGTATTTTACTTTTTGGTCAATACTGCAACCACTTATATCTTGCACAGACTCTATTTTCTCAATCCATCGAGTAAGAACTACAACACCTCCCTTACCATCATATTCCTTAGAGTTACAAGCTAAGAACTCCTTATATGAACAACCTACCCGGTTGCCATTTACTATCACATTCCCAACGTTCTCTTTAACATTCTCATTAATCACATTACCATTTTGATTTCCAACATTTCCTTGGTTACCAACCTGAGCTAGCATGGCGGGTAAGACGTTCTGCAATTGTTGGGCAATGATCATCGAGAAGTCGGGTTCTCCCCCCATTAACTCCCTCTACATTCCTATTGACTCCCTCTGCACCCCTATTATCTCCCATTCCTTAGTCATTTCCTTGACCATTCAAATCATCAACACTCTTATCATTACCTTCCCTAGGTCTTCTACCCCTCCCACCTCTACCAACCCGTACACTTGTTCCCCCTCCTAATGATTTGGTAGCAGGTCGATCAGCACTTCGGGTCCTCATCCTTGGCGGCATTATCTATACGAGGGAGAACATGGGCAATGTTAGGTAGGCAGGAAGACTCTCATACATATAGAATATCTTACTATATATACAGATATACACATAATACCACCTTATGGTGTCAACATTGATTTGTGTGAATGACATTACTAAGTATGAGTGAGTTGTGATACGCTTATAACTATGTTAGCCACCGTACTTATATTCATATCCTTTCACAGTCATACTCAATATTGAGCTCACACATTTCAATGACTGACATAACTAAAGCGCTAAACCATGAACATGCGAAAGCAAGCAAAAGCAGAACACCATACACATAGATCCTATATGGAACTAAGTGACGGATCTTAGGCTATAGTCTAGGCTAACCCACCTAGTTCTCTATAACCTTGGCTCTGATTACCAATATGTCACACCCCGACAATGGCAGAAACTCGGGAGCACAACATAATGATCAATCATAACACAAGATACAATATAGAGAAAACTACAATGCATAAACTTCAAGTGTTACAAAGACCATCAAGCTCGAACAACCTTAAGTGATATCCCAAATCACAATCAAATCCGTAAGCTCTTACAATATCCAATAGCCCACACAGAGGTCCAAATCCAAACTTAAACCAAAATCTTCCAAATACTAAAGCCAAATAAAATAAACAAGCAAGACTTCATATGAGAAATCTACACGGGATACTTCTAAGTCTACTATCTTAAATCACCAACTTATTCCTCTTTAACTTCACCTAAAAATGATACTCGAAAACGTCAACAATAATATTGGTGAGCTCGTAGGTTTGACCTTAAACCCAAAACATGTGCCAATATTTCAAATAGTGGACAATAGTGCAATATGACAGTGAATATATATGCAAACAATCATAGCATCCCCGCTAATCAATCATCATATGTCACTTACGCACCTAAAGGGCACCCAGCTAGAGCATTAAATTAGGGCAGGACCACACACAAACTAGGGTAGGCGTACCCATCTGGTCCAATAATCACACAAATACTATGTAGGCATACCCATTCGATCCAAACAATCATGCAACACATAATATTCACATAGCAGTCATAAGCACATATCGTGTCCCAAAAACAAAACCATATTTTGCACAGTTCAATTCAAAACAGTTCAAAACACATTTGAGTATTATTTTCCCCCAACAGAAAAATAGTAGAAAATGGGGCTACGAGAATTCACCTCAAGCAATTCTTTAGCAACCAAATCTCAATCATACAAGCAAATGCAACGACACCCGCACACGACCTAGTCTAGTTAATGTCCCATTTTAATCATTCATTTCCAACACAGTCTTCACGTTTGATGCATAGAGTCTAGACGCGTTGTACAATTACCCGAACAATATAGTGGTGTGATGGTTGACGACATATTCTCACAATCATATCAATTCTATTACTCGATAATACATACTTATACTATTTAGAGAAAATAGATAAGTAATATAAGTGAATATTTATAATTAATAATTATAAATATATCTTGATAAGTCTATTCGGTAACCTTAGTCACCGTGAAAATAATCATATTAGGGTTAAAATGGAACATTTACTCATAATAAACATATTTGAGAAGTTTCGAGAAAAATTATATTTTTTGTCTTTTAGTGAATTTATTAAATAAATTAAATAATATTTTATTATTTAAAATTCAAAATCATGCTTTTAGGTAAAATTTCTAAGTATAAACTTTTTACGAAATTTCGACATGACCCCGTACGCTCATACAACGTTTTCCAAGGTTTTTAACCTTTATTTCAAACACTTTTCAAACTTTCGACAGTTTTTAGACAAAATCTAAAATCTTGATCTTTAACGTTTACTAAAATGTTTTTTTACCAAAATAGCATTCAATATCACTTCTTAAATACATTTCACTTTCAAAAAGTCCATCAAAACTCTTATAACGACTAAATATCGCTTATTGGGCTTTAAGGCCCAATAAGGGTCCATTAAGATATTTATAAGTCCAAAATACGATCCAAGTCCAAAACCAAGGTCCATTTATATACATAAGATCATACTAATAAGTAGAAGGTAATCCGGACCACAATAAGCCCTCCCATTAAGCCACGGCTTAAATAGGCTTATTGGGCCGTGAGTCTATAAACTCCACAATACATATATTAAGCTTGAAAATAAGTTAATAAGCTACGTATCGCATTTGGTTACTACCATAAGCTATAAAATAGTCCACAACATATGACATGCCACGTAAATAATCAAAACACACTTCCTGGTGTTTTTCAAAATAAGCCGCGAGCCATAAGCTCATTATAAGCCACGAAATAAGCCCAACATAAGCTATACATGCAATTATCAAAAATAAGCTATCTAGCAACATATGTTATTCAACCATCACGACCACAACATCAAAACTACAAAAACCCCTCTTTTTTCTTCTTTAAATCCAACGAACCAAGCACCCCTTTATATATATCTGTTTCGTTTCAAAAATTGATTTTTACGACGATCAACTTGTACAACTAACATCTATGCATCAATGTAAATCTAAAAGGACAAATAAAATTTTAATTTGAAAACTTATAAGAAACTCTTTAAAAATGTAGATTTCGACACGAACCGGACAACCCAAATGTTGTTTAAATGAATACCTGAGCACTAGAATCAACCCAATATATCACCAATCTTCATGTTTTTTATCAAAATTTCAAAAATAAAAGTGTTTGTGTGTGTGCTTTGTTCGAACGCCAAGAGGAGAGAAAGAGAGGAGATTTTTTGTGAAAATGATCTATGTGTTTCAAAAATGAAAGATGGAATATTAGTATGTACAATCCTTAGACAACCATGCTAAAAAAAGCCTCCTTGTCTCCTCTTGGACTCAAACCGCGGACAAGGATCCTAGGGGGGTTCAGGTTCTTCTTTTCATGTCGGGATCACTTAAAAGCTCGTAAAACTCAACCGTAAAATACTCCCCAAAGTTAATTAGCATTTTTATTCACCTTAAAAATACTTTTCCATTAACCTAGAGTATTTACATGACATATTTACACTTTAAACCCTTCAAAACTCATTTGGACATTAACGGACGTGTCGGGACTCGTTTTTCGGCATTTCTCAAAATTCACGGGTCAAACCACCCGGAATACAAATATCATAATAATACCTTCCAAAAGGGATTATTAATCACAATAAACCATAAATTACCACAATTCTCAACAAAATCACCACCGTCAACACGGTACATTATCTGAATAAACTGACGAAAGTCAAATAGTCAAAGGACTAAAATGAAATATTCAGAACACAAAAAGGGAAAAGGTTACATAATAGGTCACGTGACAACATGTGACTGAGTCAAAGCCTGGTAATATCCGAGTTTACAAGTTCATGGTACTACATCGCACCATTAAAAATATAGGGTAGTAAAAAACCTGGTTAACCAAGTTTGAGGTATCAATATACACTTTAGCCTATTTGTATACCATTTTCAAATAAATTAAATAGTTAACTTTAAAAAAAATCATGGGTAAAGAAGTTAACTTAAATAATTTAAACTTTTAAAATTAGTTTTTTTAATACTTTTGTTGGACAATTACGACAACAACCGAAGTTCAATCACAGAACGCTAGATCGCGAGATTTATCAAGGACAAGTAGAAACCTTCAAATGTACCTGTTGAAGAACGAAGAAACAAGACGAACAAGAACATACAACATAAATTCAGTTGAATGATTAATGTATTATTAACGTCAATCGACAAGGGAAATAATAAAAGATGGGATGATCGAGCCCTTCACCCCTCATCTCTATTTTTAAAGATGAAGGGTAAATCCTAACCGACTAGAACTTGGGCTGAAACCACAGCCGACTCAAAACATTCCTAATACAAAGCTACATGTAACTTGCAAGGCAAGTATACATATAAAAGGAAACTACACTTACCCACCATCTACTTATCGTTTATACTAACTAGACTCGACACTAATACTAACAATTTCCACCTTAGTGGCAAGACTAGTTAGCCTCGACAGCAAGTATCTCCATGCAATACTTAGACTTCGGACCTGGAACCACCTTTGTAAATGCGTCAGCTGCATTATCTTTTGTGTCCATCTTTTCCACTTCAATCTCTCTAGATTCCACGATATCCCTGATGAAGTGATACCTCATGTTGATATGCTTCGTCCTCTCATGAAACATTGCATTTCTTGAGAGATTAATTACACCTTGATTATCACAAATCACAACCACTGACCTTAGGTTAATTCTCAGCTCGATTAGTAGACCTTTAAGCCAAATTCTTTTCTCAACAACTTTAGTAAGCGCCATATACTCCGCTTCGAAAGTAGATAATGCAACAACATGCTGCAGAGTTGTTTTCCAACTTACAACACAGCCATGAACCGTAAACATGTACTCGATTATTGACCTATCCTTGTCAGGGTCTTTAGCATAATCTGCATCCATAAAACCGTCAACATCCACATACTTCCCTTGATCTCTACCATATACTAGACCAACATCAGCAGTGCCCTTTAAGTACTTCAAAATCCACTTTACTGCCTCCTAGTGGTTTTTACATGTATTCGCCAAATACATGCTCACAAAGCTAACAGTGTACGAAATATCTAGTCTAGTTGTTAGCCTAAAAATATGTCGGGCTAATACGGAATTTACATTTATATTATATTAGCCTTGACACAGACAGGGACAAAGAAATGTCAAAGATTAAGTAGATTGTGTCCCGGCCTATATATATCCCCTCCATACCAACCATGGAGGGGTGAGGATTCATTTTACTTATAATAAGGTGTGTGTGTTTCTCTCTCTAGAACACACACATCTTCCCTTTCTCTCACTAAATAATATGGCTTACTTCTTGTTCAATCCTCCCCGACCTCCGGATCATGTCTCTAGTTATGTGAATCTTTATGGGAAACAATTGGTACCAGAGCTGCAGGGGTGTATTGTATTCGTGTGTGTTGTGTTTGTGATTCATTGTGTTGATTTTGAGCTTATTGATTTGGCTTATTTTTATTTCTTTTCTTCTCTTTTATAGACGGCTTATTATTAATCTCGTTTGTTTTAAGGAAACAAAACATCAAGTGTTTCCTTATATTCCAACAGTTCTATATTTTGTTACTCATTTCTTTTTCTTTTTCTTTTCGTCTCCTTTTTGTTTTCTATACAAACTGTTATCATTTTTTTTTGTTTTCTATACGAGCTCATTTGGTCCAAAATTTGAAATGTGAAGAAAACATAGATCCACTTAACTAGTAACAAGGACACACGAGTTTTGGTGGTTTCTATTAATGACAAAACAAATGACGAGAGTACATTTTGGTTGTTTGTGAATCAAACGAGTAACAAGCTAAGGACACCGAACTAGTTTTCACTTCAACAACCAAACGAGTTCAACTTTTATGTGCCGATCTAGTTTCTTCAAGGAAGAGCTGAACTAGCAACACCACTTGAGAACCGATCGAGTAACATTTTAAAGACCACCGAACGAGTAACTTGTCTTGTGAACCGAACCAGTTGATACTTAAGCAACCGAACCAATCTTCATCAACTAGAACCGAACGAGTTACATTGACAAAGAACCGATCTAGTTTCAACAAGGACGAACCGATCGAGACTTTTATCAAGGAACCAAACTAGATAATTTTCAATAGGAACCGATCTAAAACATCCCTTCAGAACCGAACCAATTCAATCTAGAACAAAACTTACACGTTTTAAGACAATTTCGAGTTTTCGGTTTTGAATGTCGTTCATCGACGGGACTTAAGACATACACCGTTGTGATCGTGTCGTCGTTTCGATCATCTTGGTATATTCACTTCTCACCGACGATAACCGAGCAAGTTTAAAAGATTAAAAAATTCAATCGGTGCATTTCATTTTTTTTGAAACACGAATGAGATAATTTTTGGTGGGAAATGTTGCATTAATTACCAAGTTTCACAAATTGGCACATGCAGCCCTTGTGTTTCAAGACCAATTTCACCATTAGTCCTTGTTGCATAATTAATACTCTTTGTTGAAAGGTAGTTTCACAGTTAGTCCTTTTTCATTAAAATTCGTGCACCGTTCAACGTTTTTAGCTCAACAAATCATTCATGAAAGTTCAAGTACTTCGACAATAACAACGATTTCACCAACAACAAAAAAATTTTATTCACGGTTTTTTCCTAATTTTGTAAAATCCCGTAAAAGTCGATTCTTTTTACGGTTTAAGTCATAGAATTGTAAAATCTCGTGAACGTTAATTGAGAACAACAACACAACAAACACGATACATAACACTACAAACGATCCGAATAAGATTCACTAAAATGACAAACGGCTAAAGATTCGGATTACGATGACAAGTGATCACGGAGTTGATTTGGTATCCCTTATTTGAGATTGAAGTTGGGTTTCACGAAGGCGTCTACTTATTTCATCATCGAGACTTCCTTCTATTTGCTACCCCTTTTCTTCAAACCCAATCTATCGATTGATGACTTGCTTGAACGTATAACGGTTATGATTGAGACTTGAATTATCTAGTTACCAGCAGTCAGGGGTGGTTGGTTGCAGACCTGGTTAACTATCACTTAAAGGAGTTACATTGTAGTACTCAGTGTCACACGCAGATGCCAATGTGGATAGTCTCAAGAGGTGTTGTACTTATTTTTGCCCTTAGTTGAGTGTATAGGGTACTTAGAGGCTTTCTTCTGCACCGTTCTTCAATCAACAACAGTGCAAGCTTAAGTAACAAATTTGAGGGATTCTACTTTCATTTTCAAGTTGGTAATATTGGGTTTACTTCACCAAGTGTCACAGCAATAGCCGACAGATATTACAGGTTAGGTAAGTAGCCATAGGGTAAAAGGTTGAGATATGATCAGCAATTCTCATGGAATATTTAAAGCTACTGAACATCAATGATACATCACAGTCTCAGCAAAATCTTTCAAAGTTCTTCAATGTCTTTCATAACTTTCCAAGATTGTTTCTTATGACAAGAACTTCTCGTGTATATGGTCGTCCACGTCAATGATGCTTCCGAGAGTTCGAAACCATCATGGGGGAAAACGTGTACTTTGATGTTATCAGGTCAACTTCCAGGGGGAAGTAGTTTATACTACTTTACTTAGTATGGTTTGTGAAGTATTCTGCATGTGTAAGAAAGAATAGTTGCTTGACACTTGCATGTTCCCGAACCGGGGGGGGGGGTACCCGAACGATAATCATGAAGACGAATTTCGATGATACAGTATATAAGCATATAGATGGTGTTGGTTGACTGTTTCTTCTACTAAATTCCGCTGTGCACTTTAAATGTCAATGTTAGAAGATCGTTCAAGCTACATCAACATTTCAGAATCTGCTCAAGACACGGATGTTGGTTTGGGGGGAAGCTGATTCAGAAACTTCGCCAAAAAAGGAGTCTATGAAGAAAGCTTTTAAAGACATGGTGCATGATTTGGGGGGAAGTTAATCCAACTCATGCATACTATAATGTGCTTTTCCAAAACAAGTCAGACAAAAGCAGATCCAAGCTGAGTACATGATCAAGAACTAGAAACAAAGGCGTCTCTTCATCATGGAAGCGCCTTGATGCTTTTTAATTTTGTGTTGTAATTTGCACTTGTGTTAGGAACATTGTAAGTAATTCCGTATGCCCACATATTGGGGGAAGATTGTTAGCCTAAAAATATGTCGGCTAATACGGAATTACATTAGTTTATATTAGCCGGACACACAGGGACTAGAAATGTCAAGTGTAGTAAGTAGATTGTGTCCCGGGCTATATATATCCCCTCCATACTTCCATGGAGGGGTGAGGATTCATTTTACTTGTAATAAGGTGTGTGTGTTTCTCTCTCTAGAACACACACATCTTCCCTTTCTCTCACTAAATAATATGGCTTACTTCTTGTTCAATCCTCCCCGACCTCCGGATCATGTCTCTTGTTATGTGAATCTTTATGGGTAACACTAGTATATACTATCAAGTACATTAAACTACCTACAACATTCACATTTGGGACCTTATTCTTACCATATCCCAATTACTTAACAGACAATCCTTCAAAGATATCTTGAAGTGTGCTCCCAATGGCATATTGATGTAGTGTGATAAACGGGATAACAAATTGAATCTGTTGATTCTACGAATACCCAGAAACAATTCTTCTAATTATCGTTGTTTCGAAAGGAATACCGATAGTTAGGCAAAATTCTTGACAAAACTGCTAAAAATAAACTTTTCATATATTTTGGAACTGAATAGCCAGATGCATAGTTCCCTGATGAAGTGATACCTCATGTTGATATGCTTCGTCCTCTCATGAAACATTGCATTTCTTGAGAGATGAATTGAACCTTGATTATCACAAATCACAACCACTGACCTTAGGTTAATTCTCAGCTCGATTAGTAGACCTTTAAGCCAAATTCTTTTCTTAACAACTTTTGTAAGCGCCATATACTCCGTTTCGATAGTAAATAATGCAACAACATGCTGCAGAGTTGTTTTCCAACTCACAACATAGCCATGAACCATAAACATGTACCCGATTATCGACATATCCTTGTCAGGGTCTTTAGCATAATCTGCATCTACGAAACTGTCAACATCCACATGCTTCCCTTGATCTCTACCATATACTAGACCAACATCAGCAGTGCCCTTCAAGTACTTCAAAATCCACTTCACTGCCTCCTAGTGGTTTTTACATAGATTTGCCAAATACATGCTCATAAAGCTAACAGTTTACGCAATATCTAGTCTAGTATATACCATCAAGTACATTAAACTACCTACAACATTCGCATTTAGGACCTTATTCTTAGCACATCCCAGTTACTTGACAAACAATCCTTCAAAGATATCCTGAAGTGTGCTCCCAATGGTATATAGACCAACTTGCCATTATCCACTCTGTAGTTATTCAAATTTTTTTGCATGTATTCTGACTGAGACACCTTCAGGGTTTGGCTACCCCTATCCCTGACAATCTCCATACCAAGTATCTTCCTAGCCGGACCTGGTTCCTTCATATCAAACTCTTTTCACATCAGTCCTTTGGTATATTCAATCTCAGACTTGCTTTTATAAGAAATCAACATATCATCTACATACAACAATAGATATATATATATATACATACCTAGTGTAAACTCCTTGAAGTAGACACAGCTATCATAACAGATGCAGCTAAATCTATTGCTGATCATATACACATCAAACCATTTGTACCGCTGTTTTAAGGACTGCTTAAGACCATAAAGATATTTCTTAAACAAACATACCCCGTTCATGATTTAAAACCAGATGCTACCTTATATAAATGGTTTCTTCAAGATTACCATGTAAAAACACCCTCTTTATGTCAGTTTGTTCCAACTCTTAATCTTCACAAGTAGTCAATGAGAGAATCACCCTAATAGATGTATGTCGAACTACAAGTGAGAATACCCCATTTTAGTCAATCCTTGCTTGCTGTGTAAACCCACGAGCTACTAGCCTTGCTTTGTACCTTGGTTTCTAAATGCCTTTAATCTCTTCTTTAATCTTATACAACCACTTGCAGCTTACCAGCTTCTGACCAAGTGGTTGATCGACCAGCTCTCAAGTATGGTTCTTTTTTAAAGAACTCATCTTTTTCTCCATAGCACGAACCCACTCATTATTTTCAGATGAATTAATCGCCTCTTGGTATGTAATTGGTTCATGTGTATCTTCTTCCTCAGTAATAGCAAATGCATAAGCCGTCATATTATCTTCTTCCCTAGACCCTAATAGTCTAGACAATGATACATTACCTTCATCCCTATACCTTGCAGGTATAGTAGTTGTTCTCTTTTCTCTATCACGCAGCAGAACATAGTTGTCCATATTCTGTTGTTGAGGCCCTTTATCTTTTTCCTCATCTTCATTCCTTAGATTTTCCCCAGTATACGGATCCACGGTTAGTTCGACCCTACTGCCTTGCAGTTCAACCTTAAACTCAGTTCCTTCCCAGAATATATAGCACCAGCACCCTTATTCTTATACATACGGCTCTCATTAAATGTCATATCCCTGCTTATGATTATCTTTGGCATGACATTATCTAACCTCCATAATTTGTATCCCTTCATACCATCAGCATACCCCATGAATATACATTTAATAACTCTAGGCTTGACCTTCCCCTGATTTACGTGTGCATAAGCACCGCAACTAAATATTATCTCGTAATTCGCCAGATGTCCAGACCATAAATCCATAGGTGTCTTCTTCTCCAATGCTGTAGATGGAGACCTATTGATCAGATATGCTTCCGTTACTGTTGCTTCTGCCCAAAATGAATCTGGAAAACCAGACTAAATCAATAAACACCTAACCTTGTTCAAGAGCGTCATGTTCATTCATTCAGCTAGACTATTCTATTGCAGAGTTCCTGCAAATGTCAAATGACTTGCAATCCCGCTCTCCTTGCACAAGTTATGAAACTCTTGATTACAGAACTCCAAATCGTTATTCATTCGTAGTTTCTTTAGTTGTCTACATGTATGGTTTTCCACCAACTGTTTCCACTCCTTGAACTTGCTAAACGCCTCATTCTTGTATCTAAGAAAGTGAACCTAAACCCTCCTCAAATAATCATCAATAATCAATAAGAAGTACCGACAACCACTCATTGATTCCACCCAAGAAGGACCCCAAATATCCGCATGGACATAGTCTATAACTCCCTCTGTCATATGTTGACCTTGATGAAAACTTACCCTGGTTAATTTTCCAATAACACAATTTTCATAGAATTCGAGCTTACCTGGACCTTTATTGCCCAACACCTCTTCTCTCTAGTTCATGCAAGCCTGCTTTACTAATGTGACCCAGGCGTTTATGCCACACATGTGCAAGACTCTCCTTTTCTTGTATACCAACACAAGCTTCACCCGATTCAGCCCAGCCATCCAAGGAGTACACACAATTTTCTTTCATATTTCCTAACAAAACCATCAAAGAACCCTTGATCACCTTAACTCTTCCATTATGCAACGATATAGCTCTCTCAATCCAGAGTGCCCAAAGATATCAAATTTCTCTTCAACTTGATAATGTAACGCACGTTCTCAAGCACAAAACTTGAACCATCTTTCATTTGTACTCTTATCTTCCCAGTCCCCCTGATGGCACATGCTCTATTATCACCGAGCAAGACCGTACCACCATTGAACTCTTTAAAATCAAACAATAAGTCCATTTTAGGCATCATGTGATAGGAGTCACCAAAGTCCATGATCCACTTTAAGAACATCTCCTCACTCAACGCCATCAATAAATCACCATTTTCATAACCCTCAAAATGCATACCAGAACACTATCCTGCATTCTTCTTGACAAAGCCAGTTGATTTCTTCTTGATCCTTTTTGGACAGTCTTTCTTCAGGTGATCCTCAGAATAGCATATGTAACACTTCAGCTTATAAGTTCCTTTACCTTTTGACTTCGATCGCGAACTACCATGTCCTTGGTTACCCTGATGATCCGACATCCCCCTTACATATAACCTATCACCATCATCCTTTGTATATGTCCTCTTTTTCAACTCTCATGAATTGAGGCTAGACAAGACATCTTCCAAAGTAAGCAACTCTCTTCCATAAAGCAATGTCTCTACAAAGTTATCATATGAAGATGGTAATGACGTAAGTAACATGAGTGCCTGATCTTCTTCATCAATATCAACGTCTATGTTTGCTAAGTCACGAATCAACTTATTAAACTCATCTATATGTTCAGATAATTTCTTACCTGAATGCATGTAGAAAGTGAACAGCTTCTTCTTCAAGTATAATTTGTTGGCTAAAGATTTGTCATGTACAAAGTTTCCAACTTAACAAAACTCCGTTATCCAAGCACAAGAGTAAGGCGCTGTGTGCTTTCTTGTAGACATATGTCTTCAACGCCGTAGTCTTTTCAGCGTCCCCTATAGTTTTTAGGGAATGGATCTAACGCAGCCTCCCAACCATGTTGAATTAATAGACACTGCATCTTCACACGACACAACCCGAAGTCATTAGACCGGTTGAATTTTTCAACGTCAAACTTCAGTATCGACGACATATTATTTAACCCTTGCTGCTAAAAAATACCTTCTTGCAAATCAATTTAATTATAAATTTTAAACCTCGATCTCGAACAAATACCCAAATCGATTAATTAAAAACCAAGTTAATCGACTTAAATAAAATTTGTTCAACAAAAAAAGCTACAAGTTCTTCAATTAAATTGTTTTAATATAAAACGATTCACTTCAATCGTTTTAATATAAAAACAACAACCTGAAGTCTTATAACAAACACTATTTTTCTTTTTTTTAGATATCCTTAAAAAGAATAAAGGACCCCTTCCAACTTTGTTGTTATATGCCTCACTTGTATTTTGAAAATACCAAGGGGGCGTTTGGTTTGTGTTAAGGAATCACTATGGGTATAGGTATGTGAATGGGTTTACATACCCACCAACAATGGGAGGTTTAGAAAATGCCTATTTTTGTGGGTTTCGCACCCATTCCCGAAAACAAAACCCATAAACCAAACCATTTTATTTGGAATGAAAACATTCCTTTATTCCCATACCCTCAAACCAAACGCACCCTAAATACAGCCACAAATTCGTCTCCTTCGTTAGAATAAACATACAATTCCCGATAACTCGAACCTCAAACGAACTCGGCACCTCGGATTAACTCAAAACCACGAACTAGCACTCGAACTTCAAGACCACAATACCCGCGACTCTTGATATCACTTGTTGGACAATTACGACAACAACCGCAGTTCGATCGCGGAACGCTAGATCACTGGGATGTATCGAGCACAAGTAGCAACCTTCAAACATACTTGTTGAAGAATGAAGAAACAAGACGAACAAGAACATACACCATAAAGTTGATTGAATGATTAATGTATTATTAACTTTAATCGACAAGGGAAACTATACAAGATGGGATGATTGAGTCCTTCACCCCTCATCTCTATTTATAGAGATGAGGGGCAAATCCTAACCGACTATAACTTGGGTTGAAACTACAACCGACTCAAAGACATTCCTAATACAAAGCTACATGTAACTTGCAAGGCAAGTATACATACAAAAGGAAACTACACTTAACTACCATCTACTTATCGTTTATACTAACCAGACTCGACACTAAGAGCTTTAGGTGTCATAACACCATAACACCAAAAAAGTGTTGCCACAACAGCGCCACCTCAGCTTTAACATTTCAACACCAACATACAAAAATACCCCTCTAATCATAACACCACATAACACCACTTTTTGGGACCCATTATTATTTTTTTCCATAATTTTAAAACAAACTAATTTCATTTCATTCATTAAAAATTTAAATTACAATACTAAAAAAAACATTCGGGAATTAAAAAAAAGCCATTCGAAAAAAGAGGTTCCAAAAGCTCTCGTTGGGAAAGTCAGACATTTTTCTTTTTGCTAGTGAAGATGTATAAAGATTGTGTCTGAAGTTGTAGATGTATGAAAAAGTAAATTTTTTGAAAAAGTAAAATTTTTAATGAATAAAGTCGTTGGGGGTTTTTTAAGTTTTTTTTTTTTAAATCTTACTAGCCGTTGGCTAGTTTTTATTTGAAATTATTTTTAAAAGCCAATATAGTCGTTGCATTTAAAAAAAAGGTTTTTTTTAATTAAAGCTGCGTTGCAACGTTGTTGTGGCAACGGCAACCCCAACGGCGTGGCGATTTATTCATCGCGGGTATCATAACGCGCCCAACGGCGTTGCCACGTGGGTATAACGCCAATTGGGGCGTTATGGTACCCTTTGCTCTAATACTAACAAATTTAAACTGACGAAATTGTCGTCGCAAAAGGTTTGGAGGGTTGATTTCATCTAGTCGGGAAATTTGTTCGACGACATACTTTTAGCGGCGACTATGGTAAAAGTCAAGGATAAAGATATAACTTAGGCTTCTTTTGTCGTCTAGCGAACTTTTAGCGATAACTTCACGACGACATGTAGTCGCTAAAGGTTTTGATCAATGACGGGACTACAAATCCCTGTCGCGAGAAGTGAAAATTGGTGTAGGGAGTCCGTGTGTGCATGCGCATGCACATGGTCTTATGATTTGAGGATTATGAATAAAATGTGGAATATCTAAATAAGTAAATAATACCTTATATCTTATATATATACCGATTTATTAATTAGACTAAGCAAGATATCATATAAACCCGGTTTCCATAAATTATACTGGTATTATTAACCTTCGATCAATTATCCTAACCCTAGTTTTTGGTACGCATACCAGAATAGAGAGACTATGGCTGAGACATGTCGTCGTCGGCAACGTATCACGACAACAGAGATTCCACAAGAGGTAATATTTGACAACATACTTCCAAGGCTTCCGGCGAAATCTCTAATCTGTTGTTTGAGTGTTTCTCAACAATGGCACTCTTTTTTAAAGTCACCTATGTTTGCCAACATGCATCTCAACCATGTAATCAACTATGGTCATCAAAACCATTACAAACTTCTCGTGATCCATAAAGACGCGCGATGTGGTTTTAACAACATAGATTGTGAAACACTTAAAACTGGTCTCCGCCACAGCCGCTGTTTGCCATTTAAATTCAGTTTTGGAGATATTATATCGATTAAATCATCTTGCAATGGACTTGTATTCGTAGTCCTAAAGAATATCTTTAGTGATAAGGTATTGGATCTAATTTTATGGAATCCCTTGACGGGTTGACTATAAGACCTTGTCTAAAAGTGTTTCAAACTTAGACTGTTGTAGTCACACCAGATTCGAGTTGTATTACAACTCTTCTGAAGAAGACTACAGGCTTTTATATATAACCCACCGTTATGATGTCCACATATACTCGTTGAAATCAGACTCGTGGAGAAAAATCAATTCAAAAGACACTTTTCCTCCCAACTTGACTCAATCAGGTTTTTGGTACCCAAGTACTTGTTGGAACAAAAAACTTTATTTTATGAAACGCAGCAGCAGTTATTATTCAATTATACGATTTGACACTGAGATTCAAAAGTTCATGGAGATAACAACTCCCTTCAACCAAAACAACTGGTGTTCCAGAGTCACCGTTCAAAGAGGCTGTATACACATGTGTGTGGAGGAGTACGACCACATACGAAGAAGTCCTCAGGTCCGTACTATGTTGTGGAGTATGAATATACATGGAGAATGGAATAAGGTGTCAACTTACATGTTGGAAAAACATAATCCATTTAATCTTTGTGAAGGAGTAACAACCATGTTATTCCTGTGTTTGGCTGGAAAACGACACACCAGAAGAAGGAAAAGGCCATGGACTCGTTTTTACACAGCCTGCACATTTAGATATTTAGGCCCATTAGGTTAGCAGTTAATATTCGGTTAATAAAATGTTGAAAAGGTATGTCGCTTGGTTCAACAGAACCATCACACCACTTCATCACAAACACACCGATTCTTTCTTATATATAGATAGGTTTCTGTACAAACTTTTGTAACCCACTTTATTCATTATCAATAAAATTCTGCAGAAGGGTTCAACCCCATGTTCTTGTTCTTCATTAATTCCTGATTAATATATGATGATTATCATGATGTTGTTTGATCATAAATCGATCCTGGAGATCATCAAAGACCTGTGGAAATCGGCATATCAATGCTTATCAGTGGCATCAGAGCCCAAGGGATCAAACAACACTCCAATTCACGATTCAATCATCAATCAAGAAAACCTGCCATGGATGAAAAGAGGCAGCGGAAAGAAGATCAGAAAGAAAGAAAGAGAAAGAAACAAAGGCTGCTATTCCTTGTTGTTGCACAAGAACACAGAACGTGTTCATCAGAATTCAAAAGAAGAGATGAACCGATTTAAGGGGATTTACCTTAATGATTGACAAAGGCAAGGCTACGAGTTAAGGGGATTTACCTTAATCGAGATGGTTGACAAAGGCAAGATATATGCCAAAAGAAAGATGGGGAAAAGGCTACGATTTAAGGGGATTTACCTTAATCAAGGGTAAACAAAAATTGGGATGAACACAAAGATTAAACAGATTAAGGGGGGATCTGTTGGAAAAACATAATCCATTTAATCTTTGTGAGGAGTAAACAACCACTGTTATTACTGTGTTTGGTGGAAAACGGAACACCAGGAAGGATAAGGCATTGGACTGTTTTTACACGCTGCACATTTAGATATTTAGGCTTTTGGTTATCAGTTTAATATTCGGTTAAATAAAATGTTTGTAAAGGTATGTCGCTTGGTTTCAACAGAACCATCAACACTTCACACAAAAACACCGGATTCTTTTTATATATCGATAGGTTTCTGTTAAACTTTTGTAACCACTGTATTCATTATCAATAAATATTCTGCAGAAAAGGGTTCAAACATGTTCTTGTTCTTCATTAATTCCTGTTTTAATTATGACTGCATTATCATATGTTGTTTGATCATAAAGCGATCCTGTGAGATCATCAAGACCTGTTGGAAATCGGACTATCAATGCTTATAATGCAAAACTCACTCATGAAATGGAGTCCTCCGCAACTCCTCTCTGCGCGATAATATATTTATGTATTCTCCATTTAATATGGAGATTTAGTTTCCTTAATTTTTTTCTTGATTCTCTTATTAGTTTTCTATATATCTCAAGCTCTTGTAAACCTATTGATTAAGAAAATAAAAGGATCAGATCCCTCTCTTAATAATTTTATTCATGGCATCAGAGGGGTTTAAAACCATAAAACATTAAAACATTAGAACCCATCACTACAGGCAGCGACGATGATACTGGTCGGAAGCTCGAATAGGTTGGTTGCACGCGACCATCAACTTCATCTTTACATCCCCCTTATGATTATTAAGACAGATGCCAGTGATGAATTGATGTCATATATTAGAAATTAGCAAACAATTTAAGCGGTTACAACATGTTACATTAATATTTTAACCGACAAAAACTACAACGATTGGTCCAAAGAGATCATGAACTTTCTTTTTGCCAAAAACAAAGTTGGATTTGTTGATGGATCCATCAAGAAACCTGAGAAGAAAGTCGCTGACTACATGCCATGGATGCGTTGTGACGCCATGGTAAAAGGGTGGCTCACAACTGCTATGCAAAAGGAGATCAGAAACGGTGTCAAGTATTCGATCACCTGCGACAGAGATTTATGGGCAGATACTGTTGAATCGGTTTTGAAAGGCAAGCGCCCCTCTAGCATATGAACTAAAGCAAACACTATCGGTAACGCAACAAGGAGACACTTCTGCATCGGCTTATTATACAAAACTGCGTGGCATCTGGGATGAGATGCAATCAGCCCTATCTATTCCCCAATGCACATGTGGCGGTTGTGAATGTGACATGGCGAAAAAGATCATTGAAGTCAGAGAGAAAGAAAGACTATACGAGTTCCTTATGGGGCTCAATAGCGATTTTTTAGTGATTCGAACCTAAATTCTGCACTAATCCAACATCTTGAGCTAGCATAGCCTTGCATCTTGTTGCCTAAGATGGAGAGACAACGGACATTGCATTGCTGACAGAACGGTTCATTGGCCGACTCAACGGCATTCAAGGCCTTTTGTTGGTCGACGTGAAACCTATAATGGGCCACGGCGTGACAACAGAGAAAACCTATATAAAGGAAAACTAAGAACATGATTGAGACCCCACATTGCATCGAGTGTGGAAAAGATGGACATAATCGAGACAGCTATTTCAAACTAATCGGGTATCCCGATTGGTGGCCGGGAAAAATAAAACGAGAGGGGAAGGAATCCAAGCGAAGGGCATGCATCAAGATAGCACCAGCCCTATTCAGGTTTGACTAATGAACAGTATGGAGAGTTTTTGCAAGCACTTTTAGAAATAGGGAAGATTACAAAGGAAAGGTACGACGCCATGGCTTTCATGGCCAGCGTATAACCGATCTATGGAAACGAATGGATTATTGATTCAGAGCTCAACTGACACACATCTACATTTGATCGAGATTCTTGAAAACAAGTTGAAAATTGTTATGATACCACCTGTGGTTATTCCTAACGATGACTCTATACCCGTTGAAGGGAAAGGTAAATGCACATTGAAAGGGGGGGCTAAAATTAAAGGGGTTCTTTATATTCCAAAGTTCACTTGTAATCTCCTATCTGTTGGTCGCCTAAGCCGAGAACTTCAATCGGCTATAACCTTCTTTCCTGATTTTTATGTCATGCAAAAACTTCATACGAGGAGCTTGATTGGTGCGGGTGAGTACAAGAATGGTCTCTACCGAATGGGAATGCTTGGAGTCAAGAGAAGTGCCTTGATGACAACCGTTGACATTTGGCATAAGAGACTTGGTCACGCTTTCGGTGAAAAGCTTACTCAAATTGATTTTCTTAGGAATTTCACTTTCAATAAGTTATGTGATTCTTGTTCCAAGGCGAAACATACTAGACTTCCATTTCAAAAGAGTGAAATAAAAACTCGTGATTGCTTTGAATTATTACATTGTGATATTTTGGGAAAGTATCGTGTTCCTTCTTTTACGGTGCTAATTATTTCCTAACCGTGGTTGATGACTTTAGCCGAGCAGTTTAGGTGTTTTTGCTAAAATTTAAACATGAGGCCAGTAAATGTCTCATCAATTTTTACAACATGATCAAAACCCAATTTGGAAAGACTGTTAAATGAATAAGAAGTGATAATGGGGGTGAATTTACATCAAATGAGATGGTCGTGTTTTATGAAAAAGAATGGATATTGCTTGAAACCTCGTGTCCTCACACTCCTTAAGAAAACGGGGTTGTGGAACGCAAACATAGGTAATATACCTAAAAGTTTCTGGGGTGAATGCATCTTGACTGCCACTTACATTATAAATAGATTACCCTCAAAGGTTATTGGTAATAAGACCCCATATGAAGTGATTTTTTATAAGAAACCAGATTATGATTTGATGAGGGTTTTTGGGTGTCTAGTTTACTTTAAAAGCAATGAGCCAAAAGGAGATAAGTTTGAAGTGAGGGGGAGACCAGGGGTGTTCTTAGGTTATTTGCAAGGAACAAAGGGTTTCAACATAGAGAATAGAAAAATAATGGTCTCGCGAGATGTAAAATTTCATGAGAACCATTTTCCCTTCAACGACAAGCTGATTGAAATTAATAACAAAGATCCCTTTGAAGTCGAAAATAGACACAAAGAGGATATTGAAGGTTATGGGCTTGCTCAAACAGAAAACAAAGAAGTCTTGGCTGAAAATGAGGATATTGGACCAAATCAAAATATGAATATTGAAGAAACAGAGAGCCACGAGATGGATTATCCCGATCAGTCAACCACAACCCTTGAGCCGCCAAGTGTTCAGCCACTTCAGAAAAGAAACAGAACCCAACCCAAGCACTTTGCAGATTATGAAGTCATGCTTCCTCCTTCGGTAGACCATGAACAAACTCCACCAACTCAAGAGTCCTCAACGGTACACCCCTTATCCAATTTTGTATCTTATAAAAAGTTTACTACTACTCATAAGGCTTTTTTAGCGGCCATTGATACAAACAATGAGCCAAAATTCTTCCACCAAGCTGTAAAAGATGACAGGTGGAAGGAAGCTATGAAAAAGGAAATCCAAGCACTTAAAGAAAATGGTACTTGGACACTTGAAAATCTACCTGAAGGAAAACGTGCCATTGATTCCAAATGGGTGTACAAGGTGAAATACAAGCCCAATGGCTAAGTCGAGAGGTACAAAGCTCGACTTGTTGCAAAGGGATTCACACAGATGGAAGGAGTTGACTACCATGATACTTTCACCCCGGTAGCCAAACTAGTCACCGTTCGAACTCTTTTAGCAGTGGCAGTTAAGAAAAATTGGGCCATTCATCAACTTGATGTGAACAACGCGTTTCTACATGGAGACCTCGACGAACAAGTTTAAATGAAAATTCCACAAGGTTTTACTAAGGAGGGAGAAACTCGAGTTTGTCGTTTAAGGTAATCATTGTATGGTTTGAAGCAAGCTTCGCTTAATTGGTACCACAAATTCACCAGTGCTCTTCTTGATCTTGGCTTCAAACAATCAAAGGCTGACCACTCTTTATTTATTCAAGGCGAAGGGGATGACTTTGTAGCTTCCCTCATTTATGTTGATGATGTTGTAATGGTTGGTAATAATACAATGAAGATGCAACAAACGAAGAACGAACTTAACACAAGATTCAGCATCAAGGATCTTGGCAATCTCAAATACTTTCTTGGTATTGAGGTTGCTCGTACTAAAGAAGGATTGGTGTTAAATCAACAAAAATATATTCTTGACATTCTAGAAGATTGTGGTTTACAAGGATGCAAACCGAGTTCTTTTCCTTTTGAGCAAAATTTGAAACTTGATCGAGCAGAAGCTGAACCAAAGGTTGATGCTGGGAGATATCGTCGCATAGTTGGCAGACTCCTTTACCTTCAAGCTACAAGGCCAGACATCACTTACTCTGTCAACGTGCTCAGTCAGTTTGTATCTGACCCACGTCAGCCACATCAAGAAGCCGTTCAACGGGTTCTTCGGTATTTAAAGAGTACAGCAGGACAAGGTGTACACTCACTGCCTATTGTGATTCTGATTGGCTTGGTTGTCCTTACACGCGGAAATCACGCACAGGGTACTTACTTCTTTTTGGCGGTGCACCCATTTCCTAGAAAACAAAGAAACAGTCTGTAGTTTCTCGTTCATCGGCTGAGGCAGAATATCGATCCATGGCCTCTACTGTTAGTGAGGTTCTTTGGGTTAGATGGTTATTAAGTGAGTTGGGAATCTCTTCACCTCAACCAACTCCCTTGTTTTGTGACACTGCGGCTGCCCGACACATTGCTAACAATCATGTGTTTCACGAACGAACTAAACATGTCGAGATGGACTGCTATTTCATCCGTGAAAGAGTTGAGTCCAAGTTATTGTCCCTGCTCATGGCTAGACTATGCAAGTCGTAGATCTTCTCACCTTAGGACTTGGTTGACATATTTCTACTTTCAGGGGGGGCTGGGTAGGGATTGTTTGGGTAAGCTAAAAAGCTTAAAAAAGGTGGTCTTACTTAGGCGCCGATAAAACCACAAAAATAATAAAAATGGGGGCCCCCCCACGCCAGGGGCCCGTTCCCCAACTGCGGTATTTTATTCATTCCCCCTACACCCTAGGGGGGTTTCACCCCCACCCCAGCAAGTTGGGCATTCGTGATCTTCATGCTCCAACTTGAGGGGGAGTATTGGGATAATATATTTATGTATTCTCCATTTAATATGGAGATTTAGTTTCCTTAATTTTATCATTGATTCTCTCATTAGTTTTCTATATATCTAGGTTTGTAAACTATTGATTTTAAGAAATAAAAGGTCAGTTCCCTCTATGGATTTTATCAAAGCCATGCAAACCTCCAAAACTTTACCAGTATATGAAATCACCACAATCAGTATACAACTTCCTCATCGTCTCTTCTTAAAAAAGAATCTAACAATAAATTACTAAAGATAATTAAGTTTAAAATATTATTATGTATCATCGATCATTGTCATACTTTTGTTACCCACATTACTAAACATTTAATTACATATGAATTAATAAAGAAAAATTAAAGTATGGCAGATAACTAGTTTAGAGAAATTATTATGACCCATTACCCATGAAACGTTCATAATCCATCTTCTAATAGCAACATAACATAAATATCCTTTTAACTTTCATTACCCTCTAACAACACCCACACACTAACCCACCCCCCTAAAAAATTCAAACTTCCCAACATATCAAACCATTCACACCACAACATCAAATTATAAACAATAATAACCTAAAAATATAGCCAACTATTCCCAAACCACAAAAAACAAAATATAATCAATCAAATACTTCCAAAAAACATCAACCCCTTAATCCTTAAATAAAATTTTCCAATTCAAATATAACCCATTTTAAAACACACAACTTACCACACCCTTCACAGACTTCTACGCTGAAATACAAACCAATAAACAACTAATCAATATAATAGAATTTAGTAACATGATACAATGTTTTAGTAACAAACCTACCCTAACAATTTGTCGAAACCCTAACGCTCCTCTCAAGCTCTCGCACGATAGCGATACTGTAACATAAAAATGTGAAAACAAACACTTAGAATTAAGCAAATTACTACTTGTGAGTTCTTCATCTTTCCTTTCATCGCCGGACCACACCATTCCTTCTATCCAGATCGATAAGTTAAGTCATGTAAGTATCGACACCATGTATATGCTGACAAGTAACCATATGTAAAAGCAAAAGAACTGATATATGTATGTGAAAAAGTTGTGGGTAATTTCTCATAGATTTCCCACCAAATTGATGAATCCGTGGGAAATACGTGTGTAAATACCCACAGATTTCCCACAAAAATATCGTCTTTACGTTTCTGCCTACTTACACATTCCCACGTTACTTAGTATGCATATATATGTGTTTTTAGTTTCATATTATATTGTGTTTGTTTTATTAACGTAATATTCTTTCCGCACGTATAGCAAGCGCTCATACGTGTTGGTCTCTGGTAACAAGCGAAGTCAACAAGGTACACGGGTCTAGGTTGGGTCATATAGTAAGCAAAGAATCCAAACACAATGACACTGGATAACGCCATGACTGCAATGAGGTGATACTCGAGTAGCTGGTAGAGGTTCTTGATATCGTTATGGTTTAATTGGGAAGCTTGGATGGCGGCAATGGTGATGAGAGGGAGGAGACAAAGGGCGAGAAGATTGTTCAAGAGGTAATAGCAGCCTAATTTAACATACTTGAGTTTGACGCTAGTTTTAAAACTAGGAGGTGGTGGTTGTTTTTCGATTTCGGCCAATTTGGTGCCATCCTGAGCTATGGACTTTGAAGCCATTGGTGGTGGAAATGAATGGTTTTCTGGATGATTGACAAAGAAGAGGGGATATATATAGGGTTATATATGAAGATCAAACTAGCAATGACCAAATGATTCATGTGCTAGCTAGGTCATTTTGTAAATGCAAATAAATTCGTGAGAATTCAATGAGAAATAACTGTGGGAGATCTGTGGCAAAAAATGTTGGTAAAAAATGTGGGAAATCAGTGGGAAAATATTCGTGAGAAATCAGTGGGAAATAACTGTGGGAGATCTGTGGCAAAAATTGTTGGTAAAAAATGTGGGAAATCAGTGGGAAAATATTCGTGAGAAATCAGTGGGAAATAACTGTGGAAAATCTGTGGCAAAAATTGTTGGTAAAAAATGTGGGAAATCAGTGGGAAAATTTTCGTGAGAAATCAGTGGGAAATAACCGTGGGAAATTTGTGGCAAAAATTGTTGGTAAAAAATGTAAGAAATCAGTGGGAAAATTTTCGTGAGAAATCAGTGGGAAATAATCGTGGGAAATCTGTGGCAAAAATGTGAAAAATGGTTGATAGACAACGTGGGAAATAGTCAACGTTCCGTGGGAAAATCAGTGGGAAAATATTTACCCACGAAGGTTTTTGCATCGGAATAATTCCGTGGGAAATCCGTGGATAAGGGCCTTTACCCACGGGATTTCCCACGGATTTTACCGTGGGAAAAACCAGTTTGTGTAGTAGTGCTCTATGCAATGCGTAAATACTGATTACTTGAATCTTTCTGTCCTATAACAGGAATAGTGTATCCTCCGTTGTTACTACTAAACATGGTTAATGTCTTATATCATAGTAAATTGGGTCAATAGGCATTGTAAACTATGTAAGGCTCGCAGGGGTCAACAAAAAAACTGTTTTTTGGTCACCAAAAAACAATTCATCTACATGATATACATTGGAAGCATTACAAACGATCTTCTAAATATTTTTATATTGGTCTTTATTGGGCATCACTATAACCCTTATTATTTTTAATTGAATGTCAGGTTAAGTTTATTATGCATGTTATGTAACTGAAATAGGTATACAAAATTCTGTGTGATTTCGAACATCCTCAAAAGAGATTGTAACTATCTAAGCTCGGAAAGTGACTTGAGCAACACCATTAGTCTTTGGTACAACTAGTAAGTACTTTCATAACATTAGATGATAAATTAGAATCCATATATGCATGAGATCGACAAGGTTCATATATACTAGAGGGGACGGTTAGGCTTGATTTGAGCATTCGGATTTGCAGACAGGGCCACATTTCTTCATTTTTCCAACCTTTTCTCCATTCTTGTACCCTTCGAGGCAGATAGGATAAGAAGCTTCCTCGTGAATTCGGTCAATGGAGCAGTAAACTTGTTCACTTAGGCACTCAAACATCCCTTCCTCGTGACTCATCTCGTTGATTTCTAGTCTCATATTTTGAAACTGATCGGGAAAATTCATGGAATTTTGATTGAAAGACAATTGATCATCAGCGGTCAAGGTCTACGTTCCACTCTATCGTGAGCCCCTATTACATCGACAATAGGTGGAAGTCTTGGATCAACCATACTTGGCCTTCCATTCCTGTAACCATGGTCACATCCTGCTGCTCGAGAATGACTTCAGTTTCTGGTAGAAACAGTCTGAGAAGGAAAGTGTAGCTCACATGTTGATGAACTCACTACAAGAAAAAAGGGCTTTAATGACGAATGAAAAATCGTCACTAATAGTAGAAAATTCGTAACTAAACCATCTTAATGACGAAAATCAACGTCGTCACAATAGCTTCGTCATAAATGTTTTAGTGACGAAATTGAATTTGACACTAAATAAGTGACGAACTAAAGTCGTCACTTAAGGGTGTGTGACAACCCATTTCTTTACTTGATTTCATCACTAAAGTGGCTAAAATCGTCACTATTTGATGAAATAAGTGACGAAAGAAAGGCGTCACTTATTGGGTGAACCTAACGAGAAACTAACGAACCTTAACGTCCAATAGTGACGACATACGTCGTCACTTTCCAAAATCCTATATTAGCTGCAATTTTCAATATGCGTATTTGTAGATCGGAAATGACAAAAAGGTATAAAAGATACTTGATCTATACGTCGTCAATGATAAGAAATTACTTGATCCATACGTCCAACAATTATTCGATTTATAGCATATGTTTTCAACAAGGTATAAAGATATAATCAAGCATGTAAGAGAATCCTCAAGTGATAATCTATATCATGCATTTAAACTTCCAACTAAAAATAAAAATAATCCTGAGCTTCATCCAAACTTTCTACAGGCCATCATCTTGAGCTTCATCCAAACTTCTACAGGCCATCATCTTGAGCTTCATCATAATCTTTATAATCTTCGTTATCATAATCCTCCTGCATAAAATAATAATTTCAAAGCACATGATTTATATTATCCTGGAAATCTGAAAGATAGACACTTACATCATCTTATAGTTAGCTATGTATACCAAAGTAAAAGGGGAAACAGAGAAGTTTTAATGGAATGGAAGGATGAGATATTGTCAGAGTATAACTTAAATACTACCTATTCCAACTATTCATTATCTAAAAAAACTGAAAATGAACACAAAGTATTCAACTATTCATTAACTACTCGAAGGGGCTTAAAATCTCACATAAAATAGGTTCTATAATCGAGTGGTAAGTGGAAACATCTGCTTCTGCTTCTGATGGATGTTGTCAGATTCTAAGACAGGCTAACACCTCACATTAGCTCAAAGGATCCTATCACAAAGGGGCATACATTGTACTGCAGTATCACTTAGTGCAGTTCATCCAAACAGTAGCTACATTTCCTCTGCTAAGACAGGACCAAATAGATATCCAGCACTATGTGTCCAAGAAAGGCATCACTACTGAATTGAACTCTACCAGTATAAAACTCTATGGATATCAGCAAACACTTGACTACGTTTCCTCATTGCAAGGTTATTCTAATGCCAGTACAACTACACCTTTATACAAGCATAGGATACTATCACAATGGGGCATCATCAAGAATTTGAGATAACATATAGTCTTCTTCCAACACATCCAAAGGAAACATGACCATTCTGCCCACAAAACAGTCCATTTCCAAACACAAGTCTTTAACCTTAACATTATTTTCTTCTTTAGTGGGTAGTGATGATTGACCTATTGAGTAAACTAGATGCCATTATTTTTGGATAACAAGGAAGGCACATCTTAAATTCATATATAAGGTTGTAGAATATCATTCTTTAGGGTACATCTTAAATCCTTACAGTTGATAACTTAAAAGAATTGACCTCAGAAATGATAAAACAAAAAGCCAGATGATATGAACATACATGTTCTGGAGATTGCCATGTAGTGAAGTGCTTCAATAGATAATCCACTTTTTTTGTAAGGCTGACATGATCCTTTTGTAGTTTGAGATGGTTTTCCTTCAATTCCAAATGATCTTTCTCCAACTGCTTTGACTTTTCCTTTTCTGAATTAAAATCCATTCTTAAACTTTCAGTCTAAAAAACATGCTTGGTAGAAGCTGACCGTCCCCTTATATGTCCTTGAATATGACCTAATTTTTCTATGCAAATCTCAACCGGTGTACATGAAGAACTAGCTTCCTCATTTTGTAGATCAAGCTGCATAATAAAAGAGTAGTCATTATAACAACCTTGGCATTAAGATGAATATAAAGAATTTAGCGCCAAAGATGCAACAGTAGAGAAAATACCCAAATCTTATTGGCCTTATCATTGATCATTGCTTTATTTTTCTTTGAATAGTGAGCTATCTTGTACCCTCAAATCACCGTTACTTCTTTTCCTCGTTTCCTTTTCTGTTTCAAATGATAGTCAACAATTATGACCAAAGCAAATAATACCTTCTTAAATTGCACTAGTATTTCTACATCCTTAATTTGTAACTAACTTTGTGAATTCTCCTTGCAACTGACTTCGTGCCAACAGTAGGTGGGACCTCATTACAAGCTCTGTTCTGCTTATTCGTAGCGCTTATTTTCTGCGAGATTAAAAGTAGAAGAACGGGTTATTCAATTTAGTATGTCAACATTAACATATTACTACATAAACAAGTCCAAATATCAATGGAGGAATCCGAAATAACAGCAAATACAGTAGATATGAGATTGTATCAAATATAAGCATGCAAAATGGTTGACCAACTCTAAGCACGTCATGTTAAACATTTGAGTAACTGAATTACTACTTCGCCAATGGTCAAACTGTAAGACTTGATCTCATTCTAATATTATGTCATCTTTTCTTTTGTTTCAGACCATACCTTTTCTAGTTGGATGTCCAGCAAATAAGGATATGTTGAGGAATCAGTAACAAGTATACCGACTTATACACTTCCAATCCATCTTTTTTGTAAAGGCTTATAAGATGAATAAGTATGACTGTAGCCACAACTGATTTACAACTGACTTATACACTTCCAATCTATTTTTTTGGTATATAAATCAGGTTTATTGCAGCTAAACAACCCACTTTGGGATTGCCTTCTAAATAGTAATTTGTAATTATCAATAGATCTATAAGAAGAGTTAGAACCTGAAACTCTTCGCTCGCAAACCTATCACATAGGAGGACCCACTCAGCAACCTTTACACCATTTGGTGGATGTGTGGTTGCCTCCTCTTTAGTAGGGTACCTTAGGTAATGCTTGTGCAATATATATTGCTTAGTTTTATGGTGGCTCGCTAGCTGTGTTTTAATAGCACGTGCCATCAACGGGCATGTTGATTTAAAATCTGAGTGTTCCTACCAAAAAACAAAGCTCAAAATCCATTAATAGATGATCAATTTTGCTGCAACCTTGTTCTATTAAAAAATATTACCGTGGTCTTGCTAGTGATATCTTGTTTCAACAAATCAGGTTGCTTCTTCCAAGTTCTTCCATCAAACACAACACATTGTCGAACCACACATCCACCCTTGGTAATAAAGGTTTGGCTATCGTCCCCAACTATACGTCTCGCATAATCGTCAATCTCAAAAACCAATTATCTTTGATTCAATCTGCTCTTTCTATTTGCACTCAAAGCTCTCGATTCCTTCCTAGTAATAGTTGTGCCTACATAGGTTTAGTTAAAATAAGAATCAATTTATCATTCAATGAAACAGATAGTTTTAGATTAAGAAACGCACCATTTGAATTTGAAGCAATGTTTTCTTAGTGATGAGCATTAGTGACTTTATTAGTTTGTGGAGAATTAACTTCATGCTCTTGGTGATCTTCCCAATACAGGTTCTCCATTGTCACATTATCTTCATGTATAACTGATTCTTTATCTTGAAACCGAAAATAGCCATGTTCCTTATTGATAGGGTGACGATCATTATTAGTACTTGGGTTTTGCGAATCAAGCCTTTCAAATGCACCTTTTCCAGGTCCAGACCCAGAATACCAAATTCTTGAGGTGTTTTTACTCTTCATGGAATGATCAGAAATCTACATTTGAATAAAATATATCGTGTAAACAATAATGAATTGCATGTAGGAAGCCCATGTGACTTTACACCAAAATAGTTCTATAAATAGCTTCTTAGATCGTCGCGATTTAGAATTACTATAGAACTTATAACCAATGCTAGTAATTCTAACAAGTTGACATGTTCTGATGCAACGTATCGGTCTAATACTTGATTTTCCCCTACCTTTTGCTTTAAATTTTGACAACTTGGGTTCACCATCTCCTCATTATTCTGAATTCCACTAGCATTGATCTTTCTTTGTTCCTGATTTCCAACTAGTAGTAGTCCCTACATACAGAAATAGTATAACATGTAATCAAATATAGAGAAATATTACTTATGGTTAGTAAACAATTTCCTAAAATTTATTTGTATCTTAAGAACTTCAAGGGAACAAGACTTGAGACAGGGTAAGTAGCTGATACTAACTTCTAATCTGTTTTGCTGAATCTACTTATTTTTGCCCATCAAAAGATCAAAACTGTAACTTTGATTGTAACATTAAAGATATTTATATCAACACGGTTTAGAATTACTACAGAACTTATAACCAATGCTAGTAATTCTGACAAGTTGACGTGTTCTGATGCAACGTATCGGTCTAGTACCTGGTTTTCCCCTACCTTTTGCTTTAAATTTTGACGACTTGGGTTTACCATCTCCTCATTATTTTGAATTCCACTAGCATTGATCTTTCTTTGTTCCTGATTTCCAACTAGTGGCAGTCCCTGCATACAGAAATAGTATAACATGTGATCAAATATAGAGAAAGATTACTTAAGGTTAGTATACAATGGTTTACCATCTCCTCATTATTCTGAATTCCACTAGCATCTCCTCATATTACTTATCATTGCATGTGATAGTAACTATCCTTTCTGAGTTCATAACCACGAATATGAATCTATATGTAAGAATTTTACTTGAGGTTAATAACTATTACATTTAGGTACAAGTAACTGAGAACATGACGGAACACATACTAAAACAGTCAAACAAGCAGACAAAACGGTTGTTGTTGACCATGTATCTCCAAAGCATTTGATTTAAGATGATGAGAAAGATGATTTGTCAACAATAATTAGTAGAACGTAGGAGTTACGCAAGTAAACCAATATCATAATTCTAAAGCACTCTAGTTTTGCCTAAATTAAGCTTACAACTACCCGCCTCTAACCACCTCCACTAACCAAATACCTCACACTGGAATCACTAGCCTATGTCAACCCTACACTATTCCATACCCTCTAGGTTCCATCCATCCCCCCCCCCCCCTCGATCCGCCTTGAAACCACCACTTTCTAAACCGCCACATTCATTTCCCTCCTAGTACCTCATGAAATATGCATGTCATACCACGCTATAGAATCCAATTTCCACGACAGCTATACAATACTCAAAAAAGATCCGGAAGTACAACAGCCCCTATAAAAAAAAAAACAGAAAGGTTTAGTGATGCAATAGTAGGTACAACAAAAGTTAACTTGATATTTCCCATAGCAAATTATTGCATCAACTTATGATACTAGTGTGTTCACCATCCATCATTATTTTGACTTCCCCTAGGCATTTATCAAATCCAGTTTTTTCGGTTTTAATTTATTGAACACAGCAATCAAAGAGTCGTGTAAACACTTTCCAGATTGAAGGTAATTTTGGATTGGTTTCTAATCTGAAATCTCTTAAATCCGGATAAAACTTCAGATTTCGAAATGAGAATTTGTTTTTAGATTTTATGAAACTGAAACCATGATGTGATATTGTAAATATGACCAACAAAGAAAAACTAAGTTGTCCGGTTGTAAACTGCAAAAACATTTAAACTACCCACCGATGTAGTGTTAAATAAAACATGCAAAAACAAGTCCATCCCCAAGCCATGGGCTCTACTGCCTTTTGGACCCTATCACCTCCTAGGGCGCTGCCACCCGGACCCCGTGTCAATTCGGGGGGTGCTTTTGCCCCGAATGATAATCAAAGATAACGCCGAATACAAGTGTGCACATCCGCACAACCCTCCTGACTTGTTGAACAATTTATCAAGATAGCACATTGGTCAACCAAGTCATATCCAATACACTTACATCATATTGGAGTGACAGCAAAATCCACCAATAATCTCCCCCATTTAAGTGTAATCTTGAAATAGACTAAGCAAACTACATAAACAAACAACAACTGATACATAAATTAAATATCGAGAAGATTGAAATTTCACATAATACATTAGCATGTCCAACTATTCCAAATATCAATAGTGATTCCACTAAAGGATTGGCAAACTCTTTCTATTCATATGGATAACATGAAGATCATAAACACAAACCAGATTTACACATATCCCATGTTCTACCTTGACACATTTTTACCTAGCTTGTGTCTTATACCTTCAATAATGCATATAATCAAAAGGCCAAGTCCCAGCTTCTTGAAGTCAGCTAAACTTCATGCTCATGAATAGGTAAGTTTTTTACTCTTGCACCTGCACATGCATTTTGTTAAAAAAACATTATGAAATATAAATTTCAAACCTCTATATCTTAAAAGTTCATGAACACATACCTGGGATGATGTACTTATGTTGTTCCAATCCAAAGATATCAAGCTTTTCTTCATTGAATTTCAGCATATAACATTTTGGTTAGATGGGAAATGGGTACAGATACATCGGATTTATTTTAGGTGGACTTAAACCCATCCCAAAAGCCGCCATTGCGTACGAATCTCCTTGCAAACCCCTTTGTGTAAAGTCAGCTAAATTCAATTGAGTTTTTTACGAAACACTACAGATATACACCATTCATGATAACACACGAACGATGGCAATGTCTACATCCACCCAAGATGACTAAGACTTGTCATGTACACTTGACTAAAACCCTTAGCCCAAGTAGAAGCACTATCACAACTGATAGAAATGGATATATCGTTTATAGGCCAGGAAATGAAGGAATTTTTATAAAATCAAATTCCTCAGCACTCCGCTACATTACCAGGCTGCAGCCAAGGCCACAAATTCAAACTCCATGTTGAGCTTGTATACAAGTAAGTTTCCTTTGAAGCCCAATAAATAGCACCTCCTCCAAGAAATGAATACCCAACCACTTGTAGACGAGTGATCCTCCATATTATTAATCCAACTGGCATCGGAATAACCATTAATAACAGAAGGAAACCTACTATAAATTCAAAACCATAAATCCGTGGTTTCCATACAAATACTGAAATAACTCGACCCAGAGCTTGCAAATTGTGTAAGCACTAGGAATGCTAGTTTACCTACTAAGCTTTCCCAACAGCAAAAGCTATATCTGTCCTAGATGCTAATCATGGCATACATAAGATATCCAATAGCTCAGAGTATTCAACTGAGACAACGGAAATGTCTTATAATTCAAACCTTCCACAGTAGGATCCACAGAATAGTACAAATAGGAGAACCATACAAAGCTAAACTTTATTCAGCATCTTCTCACTATAATAAGATTGAGAAAATAGAGATACCATTGTTTCCTCGTTGATTCAAAAAAACCAAAAATCACCTCACAAGCCCTCCCCCAGATCTTTCATAATCAAAAATTAGGATTGTACCAAGAATTCCTTGTCTATTAACTTGATCTTGGTCCAGTACCAAAGATCAACATGTCATCCACATAAAGCAAATATTACACCTTATACCAGAAGCCCATCAATTTAATAAATACACACACTTGGTCAGTCTAGGTTTAGATGAAAAACCATTAGACAACACCACAAATCATCAAATTTTGATGTCATTGTTTTCGGAGCTTTTTACAAGACCAAACAATGATGTTTCATTAATTTACATACCTTGCTTTCATTTCCAGCATCACAAACCCTCAGGTTGTTTCATGTAAAATTTTCTCGATCTAAATCACCATATCAAGAATGCAGTTTTTCATATACCATTTGGTGAATAACCATATCAGGTATAGCTGCAAGAGCTAACAATAATCTAATAGTAGAAAACCTGCAACGGAGTCATAATTAACAAAGAAGTCAATTCACACCTTTTGAGTCTAAAGCCTATGGATAACCAATCAGGCTTTATAATTATCTATGCTTTCCATCCACTTTTCATCTTCCCTTTTTAGGATCTATTTAACAATCCTAATGCTTGCACCATAAGCAAATCAGTTTATTCCCAAGTATTATTATTCATTGGAATCATTATCGCTTTGAATTGCTTTCTTTTCATAATGCAACATCCATAAGAATCCATGCATACACTCAAGGTCCTTGGATCCCCTCCTCAATAAGATACAATATTCACGTTGATATAAAGTCCTTATCTTCTAGTTCCTTCAACCGCAAAAAAAAAAGTTAAATCAGACCCAGAAAGACTTAGCTTTTGTTGTTCTGGTGCTTTTTCCTATGAACATATAGACCATGTACATCATCATTACCTTCAACCTCATCTGTCACATCATTACTTGAAGATGCTGAATCAAGACTCTTGGTCTAGGTATATACGAAAACCGTATTAATTTTTTCATCATCAAATATAGGCAACTCTTGACTCTATTATAGATTCCAACCGACACATAAGCAATAGGTCTATAACATAAAACCTATAACACTTGGAATGCTCAGCATACCCAAATGAAGATACAATCTATACCTTTTTCTCCACACCCGATTTTTCATATTAGTATCAGTTAGCCTACAACCGCGTCTACAGCCCTAGAAACCCTGAAATAGTCAAATTTGGAACCTTCTTGTTCCAAATTCATAAGGGGTTTTGTTTCCTAGTTTTGTTTAGAGTTCCTAATCAAAATATAACAGGCTGTCAACATAGCCTCACCACCAAAACCCCTTCACACTTGAGTTCCAAAATAGATAACATGGAATTCACCATTTCCTTTAAAAATGTCATATTCTTCCTTTCAGCCACCCGACCCCATTCAGTTGTGGTGTGTAATAGCCGTGGTTTTGATGTAATTAATACTAGTTGAGTAGAAATAAATTGGATCATAATACTCACCTCCCCTATCAGATAACGCAATACTTATTAATCTTGTCTTTAAGAATTCTACTTCTTGTTTATAAATTTTAAATTTATCTAGGACTTCATGTTTAAGCATGCAATATATCGGACATAACAATATCTAAAGCATCATCAATAAAAGTAATCACATACTTAGATATGTCCTAAGTGAAAGTATTAGGCAAGAAAATCACACAAATCACTATGTATGAGATCTAATACTTTGCTTTCCCGGTTAACACCCTTAAATGGTTGTCTAGTAATCTTTGTTAACATACAAGTTTTGCAACTTTCATGTGTCATGTCAAAAGCAGGTATTAAACTCATTTATAGACATATCCCCTCATTCTCGTTGTAATGAACAAGTCCTATCTAGCATGCCCATAATTTCCGAATTTGCTTAAACTATTACTATGACTAGAAGTAATCATACAAGCAGAAGCATTAAACAAAGGATAATTTAGATTTAATCTAATCATACCATTACATACATAACCAAATCCAACAAATGAACCATGTCTTGACAAGATATACTTGTCACTTTCCAACCTAGTTTGTACCAACACGCCTTATTCAAACACAAGTTTTATAAACAATCATCTTTCGAATCCAAAAGTAAATACCATACATTATCTAAACATAAAGTTTTTCAAAAGTGTAAAGTTAATAAGAAACATACCCTAATAATTCCTTTGATTGGATGTCAGTTGCAAAAACGTTTTCCCATCTTACGAAACGACCAATCTTCACTTGATTTACAGGCATAAACATCGAAAGAACCTTTGCAAACATGACTTGTTGCACCCGAATCAACCCACCAAGCAACTTCATCATCCTGAACATAAAATGCATCAGAAATAACAGAAACATAATGTAAAACATTATAAAAAATTCTATATAAATCATAATTATTAACCTTGTAGCTTTTCAGGATCCATTAGACCTTCATTTGAAACCAGCGCCATCCTTGCCCTTATCGAGAGCGACAATCCTTCTCATAAGACCAGGCTGGTTACATTTCCAACAAGTCATTGTACACCTTCCATGTTGTGCAGAATTTATCATTCACCACTTTTTGAACTTTCTTATGATCTTATTGTTTTTGGAATTTGACATCCAACGCCTTCAACCATGTTACTACAGATGATCCAATTTGGATTCTTACCTTTAGATTATTTATCAATTCCTGATTTCTTAATAACTTTCTCAATTTTGTAGATGACTTACCAGTTAAACCAAATACTAAACTCTTCCTTTTTTTATGTGTTCAAAACCATTTTTGAATTCATCCAGGAAAGGGCATTTATCAATGATAACTGCAACTAAGATGGGTCCATCCATCATCAATTGTGTTGGTTATACTAACCCAGAAATCCTTAACATTACATGAAATTTTTCCTATGACAGGCCTGGTATCAACCCATCTTGAGTAATTCATAAAATACACTACAAGAAACTTCTTTTTATGAAGCTCTTCTGCTATGTAATTTTGGATTCTAGGGACTCCATAGGTGCTTTTGCAGATTCACGTTTGATAGATATCAAATAGGGAATCAACAACCGTTTAGTAAAGTGACCGACAGGCATAAGTAGTCCGTCGTTCGCCTACTTCCTGATCTCTTACCTAGTCGCCTCCAAAGTCTCAATCTCGGACCAACGGGACTGTGCACTCAGAACGAACACAACTTTCATGTGGTAAGAAGAAAGTGCATCTTCTTTGCCAGCAAGACAAAGTCCTCCCTTCAAACTTTTTTCTAACTTATCGAACCTGTACTCGACATATCCTTCAAAGATTCTTAGTTCGACATGATCACAGAAACATCGATCTTTGTTATTAACATTTATGATCACAGAAATCGAGAGTCGTGTAATACACTTTCAGATGCGAATTATTTCGGGTTCTATCGCAATCTTAAATCGATAAAACTTAGATTTAAAACGCAGAATTTGTTTTTGATGTGTTTGAAAACAAGAACCAGAGATTGTGATATGTATAAATGACCAACAAATAAAAACTAAATGTCGTTGAAACTACTGCAAAAAACATAAACTAACCACCGAATTAGTTGAAATAAACAAGTCCATAATTCCGGAAATTTTATTTTACATTTCTTTTCACTCTTTTGTTTATACAAAAGAATGAGGGCATGGCCTAAGCTGAAGCTTTTAGCTAGTTTGCTACTGGATGTCTGCTATAAGGCTGATCGACCCCATGGCAGAGCCAAATTGTAATGAGCTAGCGGGTGAACCCAAACATATATAGGAAATTACTATGTGGCATGGTGTCACTGAAGTTTACCTTGTTTTCCCATAGCATTTGCTTCAACTTTTGATGACTTGGGTCCACCATCCCTTCATTATTTTGACTTCCCCTAGCATTAATCGTTCCTTTTTCCTATATAACAACACATTACACATACATAAGTGGGGAGATGAATAAATAAAATGTATCCAGTCGACCTATTTTGTATAAATATTATTTCATTTACCTTGTTTTGCCCTAACGTTTGCTTCGACTTTCGACTTACCTTAGCATTCATTGTTCTTTGTTCCTATATAAAATATCAAGGCATATAAAGTATATTAATTACAGAACATAGTAACCATAGTATAATAAGTGCAGAAATAACACACATCCAAACACCCTAGAATTTCATTACCTTTTCCCCTTATTTTTGCTTCAACTTTTGACGACTTGGGTTCACCATCTCCTCATTATTCTGAATTCCAATAGCATTCATATTTCCGTGTTCCTATATATATCACAACACCAAGGTTTTAGATTACCAATAATAAACAACAAAAGCAATATAATAATCAAATAATCTTAAAGAGCTCTTACAGTAACCAAACACCACTTTTGGTAGTAGGTACAAATATTGTAAGCAGAAATGATCAAAACACGCACAAAATCATTTGTGATCAAAGAATAATTATCATCAGCAACAAACCATAAAAAAATTCAATAACAAACCAGAAAGGTCGCAACAGAACGATTGTTGATTGTTGTTACAATAAAAGTAAAACATAGAAACAAAAATGAAAGAAAATCTATTTTTAATCAGAACAATCATCTAGTGGCGATTCCTCGTGAGAAGAAGATAGTGATTTTGTCGAGCCAATGTCATCATCATCATCATCATCATCATCATTGAATTCGTCATCTCTTGAGTCATCATAAGCGGTCGATGCATCTACAACTTCCAATGGGACAGAACCTCTCGTTAAGGATGGTTGATTTAGATTTGAATCAATGGGCATATTCAAATGTGGCTCTTCTTCCTGATATACTTCATCTACGTGATGCCTTTCTGCTTCTGCTGCTTCTTCGACCGGAACATTATACAACGTGCGCGAATCATTACTTTCCACCACATACCAATTTCTCCCTAATTTTAAATTTGACACATAGAAAACTTGTTTAGCTTGGGATGCAAGAATGTACAGTTGATCTACGTACCATTTTCTAGACGTATTTACACTATTACTTCCAGATTCTTTGTCAACTTGTAGTCCATTCGCATTATCAACCTTAAACCATTCACATTTGAATACCAACACTCTTTTATTCCTCCTAAATATACCACTTCTAAAACTTCTTGTAAAATCCTAAAATAGTCAATCATGCTCGACCCATGGTCACCTCTAACTACAACCCCACTATTTTGGCAGGTCCTATTCTCTTCACGGGTTTGGGTGTGGAACTTATACCCATTCACCATACATCCACTATAACTATTCACTGAATTTAAAGGTCCACGGGATAGTATCCGAATTTCAGAAGCAACTGAATGTAAATGAGTATTCACTTAAATAAATAAAGCATATAAGTTATTGGTTACCCAAGGTTTGTCATTTTTAAATTCGAGAAAATTTTAAATCTCAAAAGTAATTCTTACACGTTGCTGAAGCCATGAGGCAAATTCTTTGTCATGACGTTCATTTACATCGTTAAAGTTTTCTTCTTCTAGTTCAACTTTGTGTTCACTGAAGATATTAAACATTTAGTAAGTTATAACCAAAAAATAAAGTATAAATGTCTTAATATAGAAAGTTTACTTACTTAATAAGTTCTCCCATTTCAGGGCAATTATTTAATATGTATGTATGAATCTTCATTAGTTCGGCTTCACTCAAATCACAAGTTTTGTAACCTCCTATTGGATGCTCTTTGCTTGAGAAAACAGAAATTTCACCACCAGGGTGTATCATTTCATCGTTGCGTTCGCTCTTGTTGAACACTGTGTCAACATCAATGAGATACATAGAACAAAATGTTACACATTCATTTTCTATATATCTTTGAGCTATGCATCCTTCTGGGCGAGCTTTGTTTGTGACATATCCTTTTAAAGTATGCATTTTCCTAATGAAACAAAAAGTAATTAGTATAAACACTATTAGGAAGTTTTAAGGCATTTGATAAATATGACTACCTCTCAAATGGGAACATCCATCGATATTGGGGTGGACCATTGGTCTTTGCTTCATAGGGTAAATGGATCAAAAGTTGAGTCATAATATCAAAGAACGAAGGAGGAAACATCCTTTCCAGCTTACGCAAAATGACAACAATTTTCTCTTCTAGTTTCTCAAGGATATCTAGGTGCATAGTCCATGAGCATATTATCATGATAAAATCACTTAGTTCATATATCACGAGCCGAACCTCCTTTGTTAAGGAACCCCTAATTAATAAAGGTAAAACTCGTTGAATGAAAACATAAAAGTCATGACTTTTCATCGATGACATTTGAAGTTCTCCATCTTTTACGCACCTAGATATATTTGAGGCAAGTCCATTCGGGAATTTGAGTGACATGAGCAAGTTTGATATCTTGTGTTTCTCGTCCTCTGTCAAATGGTAGCAAGCCATAGGAATTACGAATGATTCACCTCGTCGTTGTAGATGAAAGCTTTTCTACAACCCTCGGTCCATTAGATCTTGACGAGATTTCCATGTGTCTTTAGTCTTACCCTTTATGTTAAATAATGTTCCCGTTAGACTTTCTGTCACATTCTTGATGACATGCATGATATCGATGTTGTGTCTCACTTTTAGTTTAGCCCAATACGGAAGATTAAAGAACACACTTTTCTTTTTTCCATCCTTTTATTCCTTCTAAATACTTATGCTTCTTTTTGTTAATCACGGAATGCGAGACACCAATGGAACAATCAATATCATGCAAAACTTCATCTCCAGATTTAGGTGCAATCGGTTCCCGATTATCTACTGACCCGTTAAAATTCGTTTTATCCTTTCGACATTTATTTGACAATGGTAAAAATCTTTGATGTCCCGTGTAACATACTTTTCTACCCCATTTTAAATAATGAGATGAAGTTTCATCCATACACGTTGTACAAGCTTTATAACCCTTGACACTCCAACACAAAAGCATGCCCTACGCCGAAAAACCATTTATCGTCCACAACAGCGCCGCATGTAATGTAAAATCCTCTTTTCTTAGTGCATCATAAGCATTGACACCCGCCCACAAATCCTTAAGTTCATTAATTAAAGGTTCTAAATAAACATCAATATTAAGTGGTGACTTAGGACCCGGAATCAACATTGACATGAACATGTATGGGTCCTTCATGCATTTACACGAAGGTAAGTTATATGGAACAATAAAGACAAGCCATATGCTATATGAACTACTTAGGTTACCGAACGGATTGAATCCGTTTGTTTCTAAACCTAAACATATGTTATGTGGATCACTAGCAAATGGAGGATCGATTTTGTCAAGGTGTTTCCAAGCCTCAGTGTCCGCAGGATGTCTAGCTATATTATCATCACGAACTCGTTTCTCCTTATGCCACCTCATATCAAACGCAACTTGCTTATCAATAAACAATCTTTGAAGCCTAGGTATGAGCGGAAAATATTTAAGTACCTTTTGTGGTACCTTTGAATCGTTTTTCTTAAATCGAGGTGCCTTACACTTTGTGCATTGAGTGTGATTTGCATACTTATTTCTATAATGAATGCAATCATTCACACATGCATGTATTTTCTCTCCTTCTGACCCTAAATCACGAACATATTTTTTTGCTTCATAAAAGTTCTTCGAAACTGAGGATGAAGTTGGTAAAGCTTTTTTAAACAAATTGAGTGTGGAATTAAATGATTTCATTGACCAACCACTTGAATCCTACTTGTCCTCAAGTAGACTCTAGATTATTTTGAAAATGTATCCTAACCGAAGTCAAGGATTTTTTTCGTTTAAGCACTTCTTTCGTTTTAATCACCTGTACAAGACCAAGCACCTTACGAAATATGAAAATGAAATCACTCGGATCACTCAACTAATCTAGGGTGTAACATTTAAGTGGTACGCTCAATTGCTCGGTCGTGATTAGCTGCGTATCATAAGCTTGACATTGATACACATCTCCACCATTAGAGCTAAGGAGAAACAAGTCAAAAGGTAAATTGGGTTTTATTAATGGCTAAGGGTTAATCATTCTAACAGTCTTTCACCGATAGTACCACCCCAATAAGGCAGCTAAAGCACACATACATGGACATAACGACAGAATAGACATGTGTGTTCGAACACATCTTCATTCGAGCTTAACCAAAGGTTAGGATGAAGAATGATATAGGGTAGGGACCTTCTAGTTTTCACCAAAAGTCGTAAACCAACAAAGCGGCTAAATCACGCATACATGGCCGTAACAACGGAATAGACATGCATGACTCACTCCAACCTCGTTCGAGTAAAACCTAAGGTTAATTGCTAGGAATGGGAAGTAAATGGTTATTAAATAAAATTCACAAAACAAATAGAATAAGCTTGAACAAATAAGGTAGTTGCTAGTAACTTTTCCCCGACCGTTCCAAGATAAAGACTCGAAATATATACAAACGCCTCGATCATGACAAAGAAAACCTAAGTTGGCGTTCCCATAACGGTCAACTTCCCTTACATCCCAAACTTACATACTTTTACAAAAGTGGTGATATCAGCCACTTAATACAAAACCATACATCGTTGACTTTTAATCACGAATAATCGATCCTTCCAAGAATTTCTTCGGTTTAAGTTTAACGAACCGACTATAAAACTTCTTTCTCTTTTTTGATGCATTTTTCTATTTTTTTCCATTTTTTTTCATAACATACTCCTCGGTGCAATTTCACCGTCTTCACAATCATAATTTTTTCGGATAATTTTTCCTTTAACACTTCATCTTCGGACATGATACATAATCGCGAAAGTAGCAAAATACACGAGTTACAAATTTTCTCATTGCATTGTGCAATTTCCCGACCATAACAGAGATATAAAATTTCACTTTGACACAGGAAATACAAAACTTTACACAAAAGCAACTAGCAACTTTGATTGAGTAGGCTTAATCTACAGGGTAGGCTAAGTGTAAACGTGTAATGAAAATAGAAATGTGGTGTGAAAAAGACTGGAATGGCTCAACAGGTTTTTCTAGGGGATCTTACTCTTAAAGTGAGTGTAATCAAAGGGTTACACGGGATATAACTAACTAGTGTAGTTAGTTAATTTTACAACATATAGGCTTTTTGGTGTATTCCTAGAAATTTACCAATTAAAAATGTTTCTCCATCTAAATCCATAGTACTCATCGTTATGGTCTCGAGTGATATACCAGGCCAAGTTCTAAAGTCGACTACATCACCGGCACACTCATATTTTTATCGAATTTTTTAGTAAACGTTTGGAAACGGAATAGGTTTAATTCTCACAAATTGGCATTAAGGGTTATAGTGCGCGAGGTCATGTAACTAGTAATTTTTACAAAAGTTATGCTAGAAAAAAATTTAAATTTGGCATAATTTAAGCATATTAGCATGTTATTTGTAAAAGAAAGGACAAGTAGGCGTTATAATTCTCCATCCCCCCATTTAGATTATACAATGTCCTCGTTGTATAGATAAAACAATAAAGAAAAAGGGAAATAGAATTAGAACGAGGAACTCCCCTGATATGTTGCTCGGGATGATTCTCCAATTTGAGTTCTTTGAGCAAAAGGTGTGTTGACGAGGCTTCAAAATGCTTCGTACGAGTTCAACACACGTCTTTTTCAGAGTATACCATATTGTCGATTTTCTTATAGCAAGGTCCTGCATAAAAGATTAGAAGACAAATGCAATTCTATCTCCGTGTATTCGTTTGGTTGGACTCGAAATAAATACCTAAAACTGTACAGGAAGTTAATACGCCGTATCCATTCCCCCAGGATACGCCGTATTGATACCTGTGTCGAGTACGCTGTATTCGTTTAACGAATACGCCGTATAGTATGTGCTAAAAATAAAGACTAGATAACGTCTAGAAGGTCAATACGCCGTATCCATGGGGTTTGGATATGCCGTATAGACAGTCTGGGAAGACAGACTCGATAAAAATTGAAAATTATATTCCGGGTTGTCTCCCGGCAAGCACTTTTGTTTACAGAAAAGTCTTTAAGTTAGACTTGCCTTAATTTAATCCCATCCTTATAAAACAATTTGGGGTCGAACGGGATGCCAAATGGCACATACAAATTCTTGAAAAGATTTATTAGCATCCCTTTGATAATATAATTACAAGTCATGATATTAAGATTTAATTCCATGATAAAAATTTCATTTTTGAAAAATTTATTAGATGTATTATGACTTATTTCCAAAAGCATGTTTGACCTTTGTGCATAGGCACCATCATCAGTATTTATTACATTACCCCCCGAAGAGTGTTTGATATCGATTTTATCATCATCATTGTCTTTATCCGATTTTGAATCATCGAGGTAAATTACATTAAAAGGGAATAGACTATTAAAGTATAAAATATTTTGTTCCTCTTTATCACATTCGGACAATGATGTTTCATTTTTTTAAATCAATTTCATCGATATGCTGAGGACTTACAATAGGTTCAGTTAAGAAATCTGATTTAGACGTTAGAGCATCATTGTAAACAATGGCTAGAAATTCATTCTAAAAATCTTTAAAGAAGTCTAAATCATCAAAACAACTGACTTTTGGCTCAGGTGATGGAAACGAAGTCATATTGACTTTTTCATTGTCATTTTCCGAATCCGTTTTCAAATCATTGACATAATTTATTTTATAAGAAAAAGAGTATTTGTCAAAAACTACCGTGTAATCTTCATCGTCGGATTCGTCAAACGATATTTTAAAAGAGTGTTTCATTCGATGACAAATTATCATTGAAGACTATAGCTGGGAATTCAGTTTCAACGGATCTGAGATCATGAATGTCTTCATCATACCAGATCTTACCATACTTAGCAGTTTCCCAGTTAAACACTTTCCCATGTTTTTGAGCTTTTTCTTTCTCGAGCCTGATGTATTCTTCCATAGTAATGTTGGGGTCGTCCATTTTTACCTGTAATAAATTTGCTAGGAAAGAAAACTGTCAAATAGCTTAATACGTCGTATTCAGTAAACTGAATATGCCGTATTGATGATAGAGTCTAATACGCTGTATTGGTTTAGAAACTATTTATACACCGTATTAAGTATTCGACTCAAAAAGTTACAGTGAACTGTAATAATGCACACAAACACACAATATGCAAAATATACAATGCAGATAATCAAACACATAAATATGCAAATTAATCTAAGATAAACTAAACTAAAACACTAATAAATAAGAATTAAACAACTTCACTCCCCGACAACGGCGCCAAAAACTTGATGTGCTGTCATGTAGGGTCAATTTATTAATTAACAAGTATTACATTTATATTTAGCCAACTTATCCTAAAACAATACTTTAACGGGCAGTGTACCCGATCGGGTGGAGTTTAGTGGTAAGTAGGGTGTCAAACACTAAGAGCGAGGTCGTTAACCTTATAATTTATCAGTATTTTAATTACTTCTATTTAAGTTAATTTTAATTACTTGTTAAACCTATGCTATATACGCTTCTAACGGATATGGGGGTTTTCAGCCTGAGAGACTGGCACAGGTTTAGTGGTGACAAATATCAATTCAATACACAATAAACATGAAAGAAGAAATCAGAAGATAGAAAATCGGTACAAGCCAAATGATAGAAAACTGTATTAGCCATATTAAATCCAGTTCAGTGTTGGTTTGTTTGTTTTAGCGCAATCATTTACTTACCTCGAAGCGGCATACCATTCTTAAGACTTAGGCAGGACATCATCATAAGACCTAGATACGATTAATCCTGTCATAAATAACGCACCCGCATAAAGCATCCTTTAGTTTAGTTATAATCTATCTTAGGGAATCAAAGCAGTTGTGATCTTGTTAAAACCCTAGCCCATCAGGACTTTACCCACTTATTTCTTGACGGTGTTTTATATACTGGTAGTCTACTATTCGAGTCTTTACCAATTAATTAAGAACATGATTGTTGAAACATTACGGGTCACTTACCGGTCCAACTAAGCTCATAATTCAAAGGGAAAGATAGAACGTTATTTGTGATCCTATTGGTCCAGTTGATGAGGTATCATTTTATACACTTTTTTGGGGTCGTTTAACCCCCAAAATCGTGTGTTTATTCCCAAAATAGGTACTTAATCGTTCCTTTTTAGGTATTTCGCATTTGAAAGACATTTGGAAGAATTAAGCGTGACTTGGGCTCATTTGGAGAAGAAACAGACAAGATTACAAACCAACACCAAGACTCTTGAAGATTTGTGCTCACAGAGCCTGGAGACGGCGTCACAAGCCATACATCACGCCGTCACAACTCATCAAGTGATGGCGTCACATATTTCAATATGGCGTCAACCCGCACCGACTTAAACACAGATCTAGAAGATTCATTTTACGACGGCGTCATGATTAAAACGCGACACCGTCGCGTCGATTTTCTTATATATACAAATCTGAATTTAGGGTTTTGAGGGTGTAACTTTAGAATAAAAAGAGGGTACGAACCCTAGTTCGTTTAGCAGCTGTAGGAGATGATTTTATGGCCTAAAACCCAATTGCACCTCTTCCAATTCATGTTTTAATCAAGTAAGGTTTACTTAATCATTCAACATGTCTATGTGTTGTGTGATTTATTGCTCTTGCTTTATTCTTAACATGCTTGGCTAAACCTATTATTGTGTTTATTTATGATTGTATGAAACCTAGGATGTAGATCTTAGTGATGTTGCTTCTTGTGATGGATGTGCACGTTAGGTCTTAGAAAACCAGCTTTCTATCTATAATCGCTGTTGATATGTCTAGGGAAACCTGATTGTGTAGAAAGGATACCATCGAGTAATAGTCTTCATACTACCTTGCCCCCTAATATGGTTGATCCACTTTTAATGTATTTTACATGCACTTAGTAAACTCCTAGGGGCCGTGTAATAGTCTTCATACTACCTTGCATGTGTGTTGCTCTAGCGGCATACTAAGTAGACGGCGGGTTCGTGTAATTCGTTCATAATTTAGGAAATAATTACATAGATCATAACAAGTGTGACAAAGCAACAACACTAGGAGAAGCAATCTAGGGAGTAATACATGATTAAATAGACACAATCTTTTATCTTATTGTTATCACCATTAGTTTAGATTATTATTATTAGTTTAATTAGCTAAAACTAACCCACCTCTCAATTATATGATTTACTTACTTTCCATAAAATACAAAAATACGAAAATAATCCTCCCTTAACCCTTAGAATTCTGTTATACCGTGATCAAGCCTTCCCAACCTATTCCTTGAGTGAACGATAAACAACCCCGAGTCTTGCCCATACTACACTACAACGATTAGGTGCACTGCCTAGGAAGTTGTAAAACTTCTCGTGTAGAAGTCCTACGATGACTGTAACACCCCCAAAATAGGTCGCAGCGGAATAAGGATCCGAGGCGTGTTACTTCAAGATCAACAGCACAAGATATATATAAGAACGACACAAAAAGTCGTTTAAATTGATACATTGGATTTAATTATACGACATAATACAAAAGCATACAGCTTTACTTGTTCCTTGTTTAATATTACAAAAGACAATAATACATTTCCTAAAATATGATGCGCATAAATCTTTAAGTGTGCAATCCAAAATGTAATCCAATGCATCCTTGGCACCTTGTGCCTATTGACCT